>VMDO01004544.1:0-123725 GCA_007922755.1 Pedetes capensis
CTTTAAAATACTTGGCATTTTTAATCACATAATGAGTGCCCAATAAATGTTTCTTCTAATTACTATCATCATTATCATTCTAGGTTAATGTGTATTAGCTTTAGAAAAGTTTTTAATATATTGAACAATGTTTAAAAACTATTAAAATGAATAAAATTATATCACTATATTCTAGATATAGGACTATTCAAGAAAGGAAATAATTAGATAGTTTATACTTGTATTTAATGTGAAAATATTTAAGGCTTATATTTAGGAATTGCTTATTAGAAGGTATGGCAATTGACTGTTTAACTCTCTATTGTGTATTTTATGTATTCTGTTACTCTTCAAATAAGTTAAATTCCATTTTTGCATCTCATATTCACACAATACATTTCCTCTTCAAGTTTGAAAATCTGCTCTAAGAACATAATATTTATAGTCATATTGATTCTGATCACATTTTTTTATTGTGAGACAGTGAGCATGGAAAGGCTAGTTTTTTGGGAAAAGGTCTGCATGGATATTAGGGAAATTGATTTTTTTAAGGAGAATATCTGCATAGGTATTAGGGAAATCGTCCTATTTTATATTCATATTATATTCCCAGTTATGTCTGGTCGCATTTTCCAAGGCCAGCGGTAATTAAGGCTCTGTGTGTGTGTGTGTGTGTGTGTGTGTGTGTGTGTGTGTGTGTTGTGTGTCCCTGCTGTGGGACGCCCTCGCTGACAGTCCTCACTCTGCAGTGCTGTTCTCTACTCTTACCAGAGCTGCGGTTGGCTACACTGCTGCTACCTGCCCTAGTTTCTTGGTTCTCCCTGCCACTTGTCTGCTGAGCATCTTTGACCCCATTCTCTTTGCCTCTGTGCCAGTAACTGCAGCTGCTAATGCGCCACTGCTATCTGTTCTTTAATCTGCCACTCTCAGTGTAGAGGACAGAGGAAAGAAGAGCAGCTGGCATTGTTCTGTCATTAGTACAGAAACCATCGATGGGAGTGCAGATGGCATAGAAGGGGAGGTGGGCAGGGAGGCCTAGAGGAAGACACAGCAGAGGAATCCTTTTGTCATTTCCTAGCATTTTTTTCCTTCTAGTATAACAGAAGTAGGGATCCAACTCCTTGTAGAGATATTAATGTGTCAAAGGAAAAAGATAATAAGTGATCAAATAATACGGGCAGTTACCTCAAATTCACCATCCAAGTGTGTGGAGAATGGAGTATCTTTTTTTCTTTACTCTGTCTTAGATATTGATGTCTGCTATGTTTTAGTGTCCCCTCCATAACTCACATTGATATTTATTTACCAATGTGTATGGATCCAGCTTGACCTGACTGCAGCCATCTTGAGTCAAAACCATTAGGATTATCCTAAAGTGACCCTGGTCAGTTTTTCTTACTTAGTTTCTCACCATACTTTAAATAGACAAATGAATTAGAATAGTACGTGAAGCTTTACCATAGGACTCTGGTGCCAGCAATTTGCCTGAGTCTCTGAGATGTTGACCTGAAATCAAGAACACTCTGGCTTGGATGAAGTCACTTTTGTCCTATCTGGTACCGGTATATATGCTCCTACTTCTGATGCAGGTGGCACATACCTGCTTAGTCTTGCTGCCATGCAGGACCACATTCTGTCATTGAGTCCCCATTACATTTTACCCTGTGCAATCCTGGATCTTCTGCCTCTTTCTTTGGTCACATGTTATCCCTTGATTAAATTGAAATTCCTTATGAGAGAGAGTATTACTTTATAATTCTCTAATTCATAGGTTTACATCAAAATTCTTAATGTATGACACAGGTATCTGGGCTTTCTATCACAAATTTGTAAGATAACTGGTACCCTGTTATTCTATCCTATTTTATATATTAAAGATGATAATTAAACTGAATTATAAATTTTGTTGGAATGCCTAAATATCATAATATTTAATTCATTTGGGTTCCTAATTTATAATTTGTAACTTCCCCCACAAGATATCTAATGATACTTATTTATCCCTTATTTATGTTGATGATAAATGTTTTAAAGTAGTCCATTTCCTTCAAAGGTTGGATATTCTTTTACTTTACATTGTATTTAAGTATAAATATGTGTTAAAATTACATGTATAAATATATATTTAAGTACATATTAAAAATTGAGGAGCTCAGACTACATGAGATATAATAAAAATTGTTAGCAAGAATGTATCTTTATAAAAATTATATGTTGCATTGCAACAGATTTAAAGAAAGATTTAAAGTACTGCCATCTTCCTAATTAGCATATATGCTAATTAACATCCAAGTAGTCTTCTGTTTTCCTAATGATTTCATCTCTTGACTGAATAAAAGCCTTGTCAGGTAGTTCTAATGATGGGTTAAGATGTACTTTTATGCAGTGTTTCCTTTTGGACATATTTCCATTCATTCGGTTTTGTGTGTTTGATCATCTTGCATTCTACCCTAGAATACATGTCTTCATAGCCATCATCCACCAAGCACCTGGTTTTATGCTAAGTGCTAAAACTATTCTGTAATCATTTTAATATTCAATTCTCTGATTATCTCTGTGGTATATTTTCTGGAAAAGGAAGTCAAAGCAAAAGCAGAAGTAACTTTGTTACCTGATCAGAATGACAGGGTATAAGAACAAGTTAGAAGGCAGCCTTTCTCCCCAAAATCAATCTGCCATTGAAAAGCCTATGAACAGCAGAGAAGCACTGACAATAATGTTTCTCCTGTTGTATGTAGGGTCGCTATGAGTCGGACACCGACTCGACAGCACCTAACAACAACAACAACAATTACCTACAATTGTGACTAAAGTTCACTCCTGTGAAGAATTTTGAAATTTAGGTCACTTCTTGACAGTAGTAGACTCAGAATTTCCATGGAAAGAGAAGCTTAGATGTTGGCACTTGGGCTGGGAGGATGTTAGAAAATTATTCTTGAATTACATGCTTTTGGAGGCAGTTCCTAATTAATGATCATCTGATTACGTGATGGTCATCTCTCCTACTATGACTGCCCTTGCAGTTTCTTCCCACACTGAAGCAGGGAGGGTCTCTGTCACACAAAAAGTAAGATGGAATGAAGGTGGTTGACTTCAAAAGCCATGTTATAAAGGGTCTTATGGCCTCTGCCTGGGTTTTATATCAGTCATTGTGGGGCAAGTCCACTGCCAGGATGTGAGGACATTTCACTTTTCTGGGCAGAGGCTTGTGAGTAAAGAATTGAGGCCTCTGACTCACTCGCAGCCAGCAGTTGCCAGACATATCAGTGAGCTACCTAGAAGTGCACCTTCCAGGCTGTGCATGGTGGTGCACAGCTGTAATCCCAGTGACTCAGGAGGTGGAGGCAGGAGGATTGCAAGTTCCAAGCCAGAGGTGGTCTATGTAATTTAGGGAGAACTTGTCTCAAAATAAAACAACACAAAATAGGCTGTTGGTGCAGCCCAGTGGTAGAGCTCTTGCCAAGTATGTACAAGAGTCCTGGGTTTAGCCACTAAGTCACACACACACACACACACACACACACACACACACACACACACACACACACCACACCCCACACACCACATGGTGTCCCTTCAAGCCCATGTCACAGTTTCAGAATAGCATAGCCTCACAAGACACTACAGCCAGAACTCTCCCAGCCAAGCTACTCCCTCAGAGACCTTTCTTTCAAGCCACTAGGTTTGAGATAATTTTGTACACATCATGCTATAACTACTAGTTTTTTTTATATATTTGTTTTGACATCATGGGGAAGGATGGATATAGTCTTGTTTGTTTTGTGTAATGACTTTAACCTTTTGATAAACCCTAGTTATTACCTGGGGGCTGGGATTTAGCTCAGTGGGTAGAGCGCTGCGCTGCAGTTTCTGAGGTCCCGAGTTCAATTCCCAGCACCGCAGAAATGGGAGAAGGGCCTGGCAATCCACTCCCAAGGCAATCCCGAAACAGTCAGCCATTGAAAACCTTATGAGGGTCGCTATGAGTTGGATACCGACTCGACGACACCTAACAACAACAGTTATTACCTGACCTTAAATTCATTCAAACCCACTTGATCTCTCAGAGTAGACTCCTTCAATTTGGTTAAGTCATTGGTTACTTTAAAACCTCTGTGAACTTCGCGCTGACACTCTGGGCTAGGGGTGTAGCTTAGTGGTAGAGCACTGGCTGAGTAAGTGCAAGGCTCTGGGTTCCGTCCCCAGCATCACAAAAACAAAACAAGAATAAAACCAAACTAAAACAAAACAAACTACCTGATAGCATGACGCAGTCAGGGGTGTGCCCACATGCAGAACCCCAAAGCCTATGTTACAGAGTCAGAGGCACAGCTCCCTTGCCTCTATCCTGGCTTGAGTAGATTATTTTCTTCTCCATCTCCTTTGGCCTTTCTCTGCATTGACACAAGTTATTATAGCCCTGATTACACCTAACAGTGCCTTCTACTGTGCCTTAAAAGCACAGTTCCCTGCTCTCCATTTTCTTGCTTGGTTTCTTGATTCCTATCACCTCCCAGAAGAATTTGATTATCCCATCCCATCATCACTTCATAGAAATTGAGACCATACTGTCCTGGTCAGTTCCTGATCATGTCCCATGAAATAAGCTGTGCATTTTGGCCTAAACAGTTCTTGTTAGACCTGAGGTTAAGACCGTGTATAGTCTCAGGGCACGTCATCTTCAGTCAGTGCTCAAAGAGTAGTTTTGAATGAGACATATGGCAGGCAATGCACTTGACATATCTAACATTGTTTCTAGCTAAAAATAGCCAGCTTTAAATGTCTGATTTCATTCTGTATATGTATATCCAAAGAAACTTCAACTCTAACACTAACCATATGTTTTTTTTTCAGATTCATGAAAATTTTATCTACATTTTCTTTTTAAGGTTGCCCTTTTTCATTTGCCTGCTGAAGTAAAGTCATTTTCTTAAATCCAAAGGGAAAGCAGTCAATATGATATCTAGCTTAAATATTATCCTTACATAAATGCACTTCATCAAAAAATATCTTGCAATGGTGAAAAACATAAGCTTTGAAACAAAAAGGACAAGCAAAAGATTTACCTGGTTGGAAAGCCAGGGAACTTATACATGAGTAGCCTGTGAAAATAACTGTTCGGTGGTGTAGCATGCTGTTATGTAGCTAACTCTCTCATTGCTGTTGCTTATAAAATATTATTCAGCCTTTAAATGTATTTCCTCATAGAGATAGAATGCTTAATACAAAATCCATCATGATTAATATAACCCCAAGTGCCTAATACATAAAATCAGGCAATTCATTAAAAGGAATTAATAATAAAAGATTCAGTTACTGCTGTCAGGAATCTGTTCCACTGAATCAAATTTTCATTAGAAGGGGCATGTTATCTTTGGAATTTTACACTTTAGTTACATAGTAAATAAGTATAGAATTATGGAGTCCATCACTTTGAGATTTTTGTTGACTGATCATGAATAAATTAGATCAGAACAGATAATTTTTATGGCATATTAAGGAATAAATTAGAGGTTTTATAGGATTCTATATTTGAAGACAAAAAATTATTTAATTTAAACAGTTCCAGACACGCCAACTATTGATAAAATACTAAGACTAGGTAAAAAATACTAGGTGGGAATCCTGAGAAAGGATTCACAAAGACTCAATGTTTGTTATGTGAATTTATATGGCACATGGTGTATCATGTTCTACTAAGGGTTTGAAGGATATAGTTTGCATGCATGCATATATATGTGTGTGTGTGTCTATATCCAGATATATCTATAAATATGGGTGTGTATATGAGTGTGTGTGCATGTATAGGTTGGTGTTTGGCTTAGTTGGTAGAGTGTTGCTCTGTGCTCTCTGAGGCCCTAGGTGCCATCGCCAGCACCACAAAAATGGGAAAAGGCCATGGCAATCCACTCCTGAAACAATCCCGAGACAATCAGCCATTGGAAACCCTGTGAATAGCAGAGAAGCACTGATAAAGCCTGTCATGGTAGTGTCAAGGAGTGTTTTGTCTGTTGTACATAGGGTCACTATGAGTCAGACCTGAATATATATGTGTGTGTGTGTGTGTGTGTGTGTGTGTGTGTGTGTGTGTATGTATATATATACATACACACACAGATATATATATACCTATATATACACACATAGAGATCTATATGTCAGCTTTTAAGCAAATGACTTTTTAAGCATATACATACATATATATATACACACACATATATATATATACAGAGAGAGATCTTTATGTCAGTTTTTAAGCAAATTAGTTTTTAAGCATATATATATACATACACACATATATACATATATACACACATAGAGAGAGAGATCTATATGTCAGTTTTTAAGCAAATGAGTATCATAATCAAATCTGCATTTATAATGTTGTTGTTGTTAGGTGGCATCGAGTCGGTATCCGACTCATAGCAACCCTCTGCACAACAGGGGAAACACGATTGTTAGTGCTTCTCTGCTGTTCATAGGGTTTTCAATGGCAGATTGATTTTTGGGAAGGGGTTGCCAGGTCCTTCTCCCAAGCCTGCAGCTTCTGGTGTTCCCAGGCAGTCTCCCATCCAGGTACTAACCAGGCCCGACTCTGCTTAGCTTCCGAGATCTGACGGGATCGGATGCCACAGGGCTATGGCTGCAGGCCATGATAACTTTGGGCCCCATTATTTTATACTAACCTCTGATCTAAGTGCTAGGTTTGGATCGATAAATTAGAATATAAAATCACCATCTTTAAAAGGCAGAAATCCACATGATGGAATAGTTACTAAAACTGTGTTTGAAGCCTAGATTAAACGTGTTAAAATAAATAAACGGGATTTAAATTCACATCTTGTTGTTGTTGTTGTTAGGTGCCGTCGAGTCGGTATCTGACTCATAGCGACCCTCATAGGGTTTTCAATGGCTGACTGTTTCGGGATTGCCTTGGGAGTGGATTGCCAGGCCCTTCTCCCATTTTTGTGGTGCTGGGAATTGAACTCGGGACCTCAGAAACTGCAGCGCAGCGCTCTACCCACTGAGCCAAATCCCAGCCCCAAATTCACATCTATATGTTATATATTTATATATTGCATCAGACATATCTTTGTATATGTGTATTTCATAGGGAAATTAGAATGACAATGAAAAATATAAAAAAAGAGACTTGGCTATAGTGCCCAGGAAATTGGATTCTAAGTGATTTTTTAATGTACATTCTAACTTTGTATAATATAGAAGAATATATTCTAAACAGATAATATATGCAAAATTTTGTTTTTTCTTTTGAGGAGCTAGAGATTGAGCCCAGGATCTCATGCATGGTAGGCAAGCACTGTACTACTGAGTTACACCCTCAGCTCCTACTATATGCAATTTTTAAAGTATGTTTTGTCTGCCTACATTTTATCAATATAACCCCCACTTCCACCATTTCCCCCCCACTACAAGGAGCCTGAACCGAAAGACTCACACATGCTAGGCAAGCACTCTACCACTGAAACACATGTGTTTTAAATTTTTTATTTTGAATCAGGGTCTCACTAAGTTGCACAGGCTGCCTCTGGCCTCAAATTCATGATCCTCCTGCCTCAGCCTCCCAAGTTGCTGAAATTACAAGCATGGGACATGGTGCCCAGATCCACTCTCTTGATGAAGAAATAATTTAGCTTTCCATCTACATATTTTTAATAAATATCATCCTGGTTTACCATACTTTCTATGTTTTAGTAAATCTTTATTATACTTTCAGGCCATTTTGAATAAATCTTACATGTCCTCTAAGTCTCATCTAAAAATAATATAGAATTTTGGATATATACTTGTATCTTTGGGAGAAGGACCTGGCAACCCCCTCCCCAAAAAATCAATCTGCCATTGAAAACCCTATGAACAGCAGAGAAGCACTGACAATAGTGTTTCCCCTGTTGTACAGAGGGTCGCTATGAGTTGGATACCGACTCGACAGCACCTAACAACAACAACAACAAACTTGTATCTTGTAATTAACTGACCTATCTTTCTAACTTTATGTATACTTTTATTTAGCTTTAGTTACTTATTTATTATAATTTATGTTTCTTACACAATATATTTGTTCTGGTCATAGTGAATTCTTCAATTCATTGAAAATTAATTTCAAGTAATAAATCATATCTACTTTTAACCCTGTTTATTATTTTGTTAATTTTGAATTTAATGTTTCTATTTTTAGTTGATGGCTGGGATTTAGCTCAGTTGGTACAGTGCTGCTCTGCAGTCTCTGAGGTCCCGAGTTTGATTCCTAGCACTGCAAAAATGGGAGAAGGATGTGGCAATCCACTCCCAAGGCAATCCTGAAACAGTCACCTGTTGAAACCCTAAGAGTGTGGCTATGAGTCAGACATGACTTGATGGCACCTAACAAGAACATTCTTAGTGTAGAGCTGGTGTTTACCTCAGTTAGTAGAGTGCTGCTCTGCACTTTCTGAGTTTAATCCCAGCACTACAATAATGGGAGAAGGATGTGGCAGTGCACTCCTGAAACAATCAGCCTGAGAAAACTTCATGAGTCAGACCCACCTCCATGGCACCTAACAACAACTAACAATTCTTTGTTAGTTAACTGCGGGTATTATGTTGTACTTAGTAATATGCCATGCACTTTATCAGATTACATTTTTGTTTATTCAAATTATATATTGATGGTTCTCATTTCACATATTAATGTGATACTTTAAATCAATTTCTTAACTATTTTTCTACAAAATTAGTCTTTCATTCCAAGAGGAATCCTGTTTGTAATAAATTTTTAATATTCTGATGAATTTTGCCTATATTTCATTTCCAGTTTGGTCATTAGTAAAATTGTCATATAGTTCCATTTGATCTAGTATTTTCACATATGAACACTTGTTTGCAGACTTTATAAATGAACAGCAGCAATTCCATCCTAATTTATAGTCTAACAGTATATGAAATACAGTTAGAATTACATAATTATTGAAAATTAAGAACAACTCTTAGTAAAAAAATAACTTTAAAATTGTGTCACAAAGATATTACTTTTTAAATATTTTAATCAGCACCTTTTTATTCAGGTTTATTCTTTATGTTGAATTTGGAAATGTTCATTTCCTTGAATTTAATGATATCCAAATTACCAAATTTACCACTATAGACTTTCCTTTTCTTTGTACTTGGGGTTGAACCTATGGCCTCGTGCTTGCATGCTTTGCAAGTGCTGGAACACTGAGCTGTACCCTTAGCCCATTTTTTTACTTTTTGAGACAGGGTCTCACTAAATTATGTAGAATGCCTCTGGTCTCGAACTTGCGATCCTCCTGCCTCTGGTCTCGAACTTGCAATCCTCCTGCCTCTGCCTCCTGAGCCGCTGGGATTACAGGTGTGTGCCACTGTGACTGGCAAACTTTAAAAATATTTTGACACTCTCAGCTCCAGCAATTTCTTCCTCCCTCTTATTCCCCTTTTGCTGCTGCTTCTCTGTCTCACTTTGTTTCATCTGATTTGGTAAGTCATGCAGCAATAGTTTCTGCATCACCCATAGGCTAAAACATTTTGGTTATGCATGTTGAATTCTCTTTTTTATGCTTTATGTAGATTGTGGTGATGTTTGTTTTGAATATTCAATTTATTGGTAAATTTCGTAGGGTTAAACATATGTATGTGTACCTATTACCTCATGATCTGCAAATGTCTAAATAGTTTTTGCTTTTTGGAACATAATTGCAGAATAGAGAGAATTTATTTTGCAGTTTACTTTGTGGCTGTACTTGAAAATCTTCCAGTAAAATTTATAGGGAAAAAACTTTCTGTTTGTATGGTAAAAGCATAAATATATTATCTGAATCTTAATAATTACATTGTTGAAACTTTGTCTCTTATTCCATTCATTTTTCAAATACTGACAATGGTGTATTAAAGAAGCAGTCTAGTTAAAGTTTATTAATTGCATACCCTGTCTCTACAGTTTTTGCCTCATGCTTTTTTTGTTGTTGTTGTTTGTTTGTTTGTTTTTTGGAAATTTCTAATGTACACCTTAATGTGATTCATTCTGACATGCTTTTCATTGTGGAATTTCCATATATGCATTTGATGTACATTATTCATATAGGTGCCCCCTTACCCTCTTGTATGCTTCCCCCCCCCAGCTAAGTCTTCTCTATCATTTACTTGGTAATATTTTTCTATATGTCCTTGGGTACCAGTTCTGTTTAAGATAGAAACTTTTCCTGTAGTGAACTTTGTTTTTATCTTGTCAGAACAATTGCAAGCATTTTCTAGACCATTTATATTGACACCATTCTTAGCTTATTTTTTTTTCATTTTATTTTTATCTGACCTTTGAATAGGATTTTTCCTTCTTATAATTTTGATTCAGCTCCCACATATGAGTGAGAACATGTGGTGTTTCTCTTTCTGAGCTTGTGTCCGTTCACTTAGAATAATTTTCTCTGATTCCATCCATTTTGCTGCAAATGACCTTATTTCATTTTTCTTGATTACTGAGTAGTATTCCATTGTATATATGTACCATAGTTTTTTTATCCATTCTTCTGTTGAAGAGCACTTTGGTTGATTCCATATCCTTGCTATTGTGAAAAGTGCAGCATTGAACATGGAGATGCAGTTGTCTCGGTGGTATGATGACCCATCTTCCTTTGGGTAAATTCCTAGTAGTGTTATAGCTGGGTCATACAGTAGATCTATTTTCAGCTTTTTAAGATACCTTCATATTGATTTCCACAGTGGTTGGACCAATTTACAGCTCCACCAACAATGTAAGAGTGTTCCTTTTTTGCCACAACCTTGCCAGCATTTGTTGTTATTTGTTTTATTGATCTTGGCCGTTCTTACTGGTGTAAGGTGAAATCTCAGAGTTGTTTTAATTTGCATTTCCCTAATGGCTAGGGATAGTGAGCATTTTTTCATGTGTTTCATGGCTTTACAGACCTCTTCGCTTGAGAACTCTCTACTCAGTTCCTTTGCCCATTTGTGTATTGGGTTATTTTTTGTCTCATGTTTTAATGCTAAATTTTTTTTCCTTCTTGCTTGCTTTTTCTTTTTCTTTTTTCCCTTTGTTGCATTACTAGGGGTTAAACCAGGGATTTGCTTTCCATCATTGAGCTACACCCCTACCCTCTTTTTTAGTTTTTATTTTGATACAGATCCTCAAAGTTGTACAGGCTGCCTCTAGTCTTGAACACACGCCTCTGCCTCCTAAATTGCTAGGATTACAGTTGTGCATCGTGATGCCTGGCAATACTACACATTTAGCTTGTCTAATTTTAAGTTCAATATGCAGGACCTTGAATTTTACCTATTCTTGTATTAGTATTACAAACCAGTTTATTTGATTCTTGTTGTTGTTAGTGTCATGGGGTCAGGTCTGATTCATAGCAATCCTCTTTACAACAGATGAAACATTCCCTGACACTGTGCCATGTCCAGCACTATATCAGTACTTCTCTGCTATTTATAGGGTTTTCAATGTCTGATTGCCTTTTGGGAGTGGGCTACAAGGTCCTTCTCCCAAGCTTTCAGCATCTGTTATTCCCAGGCAGTCTCCTATCCTAGTACTAACCAGTCCTGACCCTGCTTAGCTTCTGAGATCTGATGGGCTCGGTTGCCAGATTGGTAGGAATGCCGGCAGTATATTTGGTATCTGCACATAAATGATTGCCTAACCTAAAAATGTCTCTGTTAATAGTCCTAATGTCTTTAGTACTTTACAAAAGCTGTGCTTTCACACACCAGTAGGTTTGTGTATGTTTTTGCCTGTATCTCGAATTCTAAGCCTACAGATCTCAGTGACCTCTCATACATCTGTCAAGCTGTACCTTAAACTTTACCATTGAGAAAGCTTCCTCTTGTGTCACTATGTCTAATCTATATAACAAAAACATTCATATTACTGTGTTCCTCTCTTCAAGAACATTTTGTAGTTGTAATTTGAAGTTTTTTCTGCCATTATTTGAATACATTTTTATATTCCCAACTAGAATAAAAGCTCTTTAAGCTCAGATATTAGGGTCTGTTCTAACCCTAGTGAGTTGTAGCATTGACTAAAACATCTAGCAAGTGCTGGGGACTCAAATCAATGTTCACTGAGTGAATGGTTAGAAATATGAGGAATCGTATGTCTAGTTTCTATAAATTGAATAAATCATGGTCTCTAGTCATGGCTCAATGTTTCCTGAGCCTACAGAATAAAATTTAATTGATTTCCCATTGTGACTACTTATTTGATTTTATCATGAACAAATTCTCCAGCCACATCTTTCATCAACTCTATCTTCCTAGTGCATGGTATTTCATTGTGTTCTCTGGATATGTTATGATGTTTTGGTGGTATGCCTTGGGTACCTTTTTTCTTGAATGTACAATAGCTTCCTATCTCCCTGTATTCCATGACTGTCTGGTGTCTGTGGATTATTACCTGGCTTGATAATCACCAACACAGTGAGGACATCCACTCCCAACCTCTGCCATCAAGGGCTGCTCTGCGGTCTTGCCTTCACTTGCCATGATTTGAATTTGTTTCTTCTGTCTCACTTGTGACATGTCACTATTTGTTGCCATGCTTCTTTTTCCTCCCAGATCTTCAGCTTCTCCTGGGGTATAAGATCTGTCTTTTCATTTTATTATGTAAACATATTCAATCGGCAAATAAAGAGGGTGTACATTCAAAATGCAGAACATGATGTATGCACATATTGTATAAAGATTGTCACAACCAAATGAATTAATATGTCCCCCACCACCCATGTTGAACCTCAGATCACCAAAGCTGGGAGACTTGAACTCTTATTTGTTCCAAGGGTGTCACAGACAACAAGAACAGCATAACAAAATGTGTCAGAGTAATACAGGCTTCATGCATGCATGTTTAAATACATATTATTAAGGAATTAAAAGCACTGAAGAATCACAAAAATGTCCACCTTTATCCATTTATTTTTAAAGGAAATATGACAGATGTTGAAGGCACGTGACTTAGGCCTTAGGCCTGAAGTAAACGTACATGCACATGTAGATTTAGGGGTTTTTTTTAAGTTATATGGTCAAAAGCCTGCAGCTGTAACCCTGTGGGATCTGATCCCATCAGATTTCGGAAACTGCTAAGCAGAGTCAAGCCTGGTTAGTATTTAGATGGGAGACCGCCTGGGAACACCAGCTGCTGTAGGTTTGGGAGATGGACCCAGCAATCCACTCCCAAAAATCAATCAGCCATTGAAAACCCTATGAATAGCAGAGAAGCACTGATAATAGTGTATCACTTGGATATGTTATGATGTACATGGGGTCACTGTGAGTCAGATACCAACTCAAAGGCACCTAACAACAACAACAAATATATGGTCAAAAAACTCAGAGAATAATGATATATGCATATAATTTCTATTAGTGACTCATTCTTTTTATTTATATTGTTTTACTTTAAAATATATAGATTTTATGTTACTCTATAAAAGAGGTGAACACTTCCTAGATATTATTTTCATTGGTATTTACTGTTCCTTTATTTCTTTATTGTTGGTCTCCACTGACTCAATCCTTATATATTATTTAATAAAACTATTGTTAACAAATAATTCCATATACACTGAAGTAAGGAAGATATTTTTAAGTATATATTCATTTTGTCTGTTTTAAAATAGTGTATATATATAATACATAAAATAGACACATACTATGTTCAAGATTTTGCATTTACAAGAACTCTTATTGTTCAGGGATATTTCATATTATGTAGGAATATGGCATATTCTGATCATTAGGAATTTCTAAACTTATAACTTTCTATTAGTAACTTCTAATTAAGCTGTCAAATAGTTTTAGCTTCTGATATTTCTTCTAAAACTATATTTCCCAAAATTCAAGTATTCCGTTCTTTTCAATGATGCATACAATGTTTTTTGTTTACTAACAAAATCTTTATTCCAAAGGATAATTGACTATTTCAAGATACGCAGAGTGAACATTATTAGTACTCCCTAACATTTCATTGTTTTGTTGAAGTAGTTTCTGGAAAATGCTGTTGTTATTTATATACCCAGTTCCATCCTAGAGATTTAGACATTTTTAATGGCTGTTTACACTACCATGTAGCTAAAGCTATTTTACTCACTTTTCTTTCTCTTCTTTTTCTTTTTGACATGCTGCAGTAGCTAACATATTATGGAGAGAAGAAGGTACTAAATTCAATTATTTTTATTACTGGTGTGAACATTTTGCCTGATTTTTGTTAGAGTTTTGACTGTTACTAGTTTCAAAAATTGAATTATTCTTTTTAATTTTTATTCCATATTTTATTTGATTATATTTTGATGTTCTGGTGTAAGCCTGCTACCACTAAAGTATTTTTCTCTATATATCACCTTGATTTATGACAAATATATAGCCAGAAAATTTTACTACAATGTATTGAAATGCTTTTAAGGGTATAAAATTAGGTCAAAGAAATGTAACTAATTGCAATTGCATAATTTATACAATAAACCCTGACTATGTCAGAGTATGATTAACTATAAAATCCATTGCCTTATCAAGAGAATATAAGAAATTATATAGGAAAATGGGTCACAAACGTGAAGGACATCAATTCAAATGTCATTTCTACCATTGCAGAATGTAGCACAATTAGACAATCTCTTTATGTGACAATCCTATAATCTCCAAAGTGAGTATAGCTGTCAGTATTCAGTAGGGCTGTTTTTGGTTCCTAAAGTTCCCCTTTGTGTTTGAACATTCCTCAGTCTTGAGAGAATTAGGGTATTGGCTCATTTGTGTGGGTGATAAACCAGTACATGGGAAAGAGACAAGTTGTCATAGCTAAAGCATATAAAAGAAGCAAAAAACCAGATGTTTAAATCTGATATTACAAGCACCATGATAAACTAGAATCCAAAAGGAACCAAAGTCAGAAAACACCTATTTACGTACCAGGAATTCTGTAGTTTTCTTTTAAATTTTACATATATGAGTGTGGACTATTAAAAAATCATGTTTGGAGTTATAGGAAATGGTCATTTTCTTGCCTCTACGCAAATAAAGGGTCCTTGCCAATTTGCCAAATGTATGAGTTCTACCTTTTGTCTACAAGTTTCTGCTGGGAGGATTTAGTGTAAGGTAGTCACACATGAGAACTCTTTTTCTATAACCTTTTGGCTTTAGTTGCTTTTGGAAGTGTGTATAAGTGTCTCCATTTCTACTGTTTGTTAGACATAGGGACTTGCTGTGTATCCCACACTGGCCTCAAGCTTATGATCCTCCTGTCTCAGCCTCCCAAATGCTAGGATCATAAGTGTGTACCACCACACTCTACTTGACCCAATTCCTAATTTGACAACTTCTCTCCTTGGCTCTGAATTCAAATGTTTGTTTCTCTGTCTCTCCAAATAGAGCAGGAGATGCTCACCAAACGGGAAAGATCAGAACAAATCTCTGGAATAAAAGTGATTCCAGAAGCTGCATGGGACCATTCAGTCTTTCCTCTCTGCCCAGGCTCCACTCCCTGCAATCCTACAGGGTGGATTTTCTCTTGGATCAGCTCATCAAAATGTGTTACTGGAGTTTTAGGGCAAAGCCTTAGCTCTGGGAGTCCTTAAAGGTTAGGCTTAACCACCCATTCCAAATATGCCAACTAAAAAGTCAAGTAATAGGGAGATGCGGAGAAAGAACATTTAGTCAATGTGCACATTGGGAAGAAGGACAGATAAAGGGGCCCAGTGTCCCAAAGGCTGACTTCCAGGTACTGACTTGAGCTTTAGGTTTAAACTAGGGGAGGACTTGGGCTGGGGCAGGAAGAGTGTATAATTAACCAGCCTTGGCAGAGTCTGCCTGGTTCATCTTTCTCTTGGTTCTGGTTGTGCAAGGTGGTGTCTAAAAGTTGTTATTACTGACATCGTTTGAGGGGAGCAGCCTGGTTCCCGCAAAATGGTGACTTGTGCTCCAGAGTGTGGCCTTGCCATCACAGATAATTACCATTATTTTAGGGTTATCTGTCCTTCCAGGCTCACCATTGCTTGGAGATAGGTTCAATCCCTCCTTATTTGTTGTTGTGAGGTGCCATAGAGTCAGGTCCCACTCATAGAGACCCTATGTAGAACAGAACGAAGCACTACCTGACACTATGCTATGCATATGATCTTTTTTATATTTAAGACCATTGTGGCAGCCACTGTGTCTATCCATCTAGTTGAAAGTCTTCCCTTTTCATGTTTAAGGATGAGTCCTGCTCTTCCTGAAATCCAAGGTGACAGCCAGAGAAGGTGACTCAAGAGAAAGCCTTAAGAAGAAAAATAATAGAGCCAGAGAGGGACAAAATGGGCCACTAACCATTGTCCTTGACTTTTAGTTACCTGTGGGCCCCAAAGAAGAATCGATGCTTTTTTTTTCCGCAAAAGAGGTTTCTAAATACTTGTTTGACTATGTATAACTAATAGTACAATCAAATTAACAGGATACAGTATTGTTCTTGAGCCACTTCCCATCCCCATCTGATTGAGATAGGAATGTGAATTATGTCCATTTTTTTTTTCAGTACATCTCATGTATTTAAAGGTGCAGTATTGATTTAAAAAGTCCTTTGGGAAATACATCTCTCTTATGAGACTGCAAATAATTCTTGCTTTTGTCCTCCCCCTGTATAGAAAGAAAAACAAAGCAGAAAGAAAGCTCACAACGAACAAACAAATTATAGATTACTTTCTAGAGCCACTGTACTCCATTAGATTAACAATCGACCTGGAAAAGACAAAATGCATGTGTCTATCTTCACCAGGGGATGAAAAACGAAAAACAGGCTGCATGTATTCTGAGTCTTTACTGGGACTAGAAACTTTTACGCAGGTTGAGATTGTGAAAAATTTGCTGTAACACAGAACATTAATGAAGAGAGGGTGTAATGGAAACTTTCATGATTATTAAACTTCAGGCTCAAGACCCCCTTACACTGCTAGATAATATTTAGAACTCAAAGAACTTTGGTTTGTGTGAGTTATTTCTATCAATCAGTGTTTACATATTAGAAATTAAAGCAGGAAATCTTAAAATGTATGTTAGTTGTTGTTGTTAGATGCTGTCAAGTCATGTCAGGCTCGGAGCAACCTTCACAGGGTTTTTGATGAATGATTATTTTGGGATTGTGTCAAGAATGGACTGCCACACACTTCTCCCATTTTGGGGGTACTGGGGATCGAACCCAGGGCCTCAGAGACCACAGAGCAGCACTCTACCAACTGAGCTAAATGCCAGCCCCTATGTGTTAGTTAATTTGTTAAAAATATTCTCATAGCCTGGGGATGTAACTTAGAGTATGGGGTTAGTGTGTACAAGGCCCTGAGTTCAATCATCAATTAAAATAAAAAGCCATAGTAAATCCATTGCATGTTCTAATAAATAGCACAGCACTTTTTAAGAGACATATTTTTGAAAGAGATTCGCAGACTCAAATTGCTATCCGCTTTGTAAATCTTTTTTAATATCTGGCTTAGTAGAAGATGCTGAATTTCTGTCTGCTCCTGCTTTGCATTGTGGGGATATCACACATGACAGCATACTTTAGCCTGTCAAGAGCTATCCTCTGCATTTAAGAATGAGAGAGAAAATGCGAATGACATCTTAGCACTTTGATGAGTATACTTTGACTTGGCAGACCTCCTGAAAGAACCAAGTCTGAAAAATGCTCTTCTGGAAAATCAAGGTAAATTTTTAGCAGAATCCTGGATTCTGAGAAAACACGACTTAAAATTGGATATCATGGGAAACTGAAATTTAGCATAGGAAAATGAAAACAAAAAACTGAAAATAGGTTTGAGAAAAACTGAGGAAAGTAATCAAATTATGGTTATATGTTATCTCACCAGGTAGTTTTTCCTGGTAGGGTTTCAAAGTAAAAACATCAGCCATCAAAGTGATAACAGTTACTCTTTCTTTGGCAATCTTTGTGCTAAATGTGTACCTCTCTCTTTCATTTAATTCCTGCAATAGTGGCATAAGTATAATTGTTAACTCCAAATTCAGTATGAGAAATATGCACACAGACTAGTTAACACCCCCATGGTAAAAAGGACATACTATCACAATGATTTGCTTCTGATTTGTTTGAATAAGTGAGAGTGCAGTTTGTCCCTCTTTGCCACATTCTTTCATACCCCCACCCCAAAGAGTGGACATAGAAACTTAGTAGTTTGAATATCCACAAATACATTATTGTCCTGTTTACATCGAAGCTAATGAATGCCCTAAATGAAAATGTCCATGTTTTAGCCAGGCCCAATGGCTCACTCTAATCCCAGCAACTGGGGAGGTGGAGGCAAGCGGACTGCAGGTTTGAAGCTAGAGGCAGCCTGTGTAACTTAGTGAGAGCCTGTCTCAAAATATAGAAATTAAAATACAAGAGGGGCTGGGGTGCAGCCCAGTGGTAGAGTGCTTGCAAAAGTATAGCAAGGCCCTAGGTTCAACCCGCCCCAGTACTGGAAGAAAAAAGAAGGAATGAAAATGTGCATGTCTACAAATTCTCACATCTCCATCTTCAGGCAGTGCATGTTACTTTGTGTTGAGTGTGTGTGTGTGTGTGTGTGTGTGTGTGTGTGTGTGTGTGTGTACTATGTATCGATACCTTCAAACTTCACCTGTTCGGGAAATCATAGTATCATATGTGTGTGTATATATATGTATATATATGTATATGTATGTGTGTGTGTATATATATATATATATATTCAGCACAGTTCTGTAAATGTATATACACACACACAGATATACTTTTTTGTAACAGGGTTGAAACAAGGGCCTTGCACAGATTTTGCAAGGGCTCTCCTGCTGGGCTGCATCCCAAGCGCATTTTTTTTTTTTAATTTTTTGAGTCAGCACCTCTCTAGGTTACACAGGCTGCCTCTGGCCTCAAACAGCCAATTCTCCTGTCTCTGCCTCCCAAGTTGCTGGGATTATAGGCAGGCATCACCCCACCCGACTGTGCTGAGTACATTTTTAATAAATTTACATGTGTATAATATTGTTGTTGTTAGGTACCCTGAGCCTGACGTTGGGTCTGACTCATAGCAACTCTATGTACAACAGAATGAAACACTACTCAGCACTGTGTCAATCCCAGCACTATGTCAGTGCTTCTCTGTTATTCATAGAGTTTTTCGATGGCTGATTGTTTTGGAAGAAGATTGCTGGGTCCTTTTCCCCAGCCTACAGCACCCAATATTCCCAGACAGTCTCCCAGCCCAACCTTGTTTGTTTCCAAAAATCAGACAAGTTATCACTGTAGTCTGTGTATAATACTAGAGCAACAAATTTGAGAAGAAACATATTCGAATCATATGTGCAGATAATAAATTCTACTAAAATCTAAATAAAACTTTTGAGGAATGAGAATGTCTTGCAAAAATAAATGGCAAACTATTATCTTCTCTGGGTGAAGGAGATTCACAGATAGTTCTAATTGCACAGATAAAATCATATTTCCTAAGCAAAGTGATCAATACATGGGTTTTTATTTCATAATTATTACTTTAACTAATGTAATTATATGAAGTATTTTGCTGGCATTAGATTTTATAAACACTGAGGAGAAGTATTTCTACAGAAAACAAAAACAAAACTAAAGGAAGTATACCTTGCATAATGATATTTGTATTTCATCTGTAACTTATAACCTAGAGAATAGTTTATGCTTTATAAAAATGCTGATATGCAATTCATATTTTAAAAACAAGAAAATAGACTCTCAGATTTGAATAACTAATTTGGATGGATTAATTTTTTTAAGGGTAATTACAGCTATGAAATTTCATCTGTGCAACAAATCATAATGGAATCCCACTGATGCATGCAAAACGTGGTAAAATTATAATAAAAGTATCCCGAGGGGTGAGGAAGGGACATATTTCAAGAAACTTTGCAAACAATCTGGACTCTGAGTAGCTGTCAGTTTAAAACACATCCAAATTCATGATCGTAGGCAGAATTTTAGAGGAGCTAAGGGCGTGCAGTTATGTTCATTCAGAAATGAGAAGAGCTTTGTAATAAACATCAAATGTGCATGTTCCTGCACAATTGAGGCAGATACCACATTATGACTTGGTTGTGTTCATAAGTTTCAACAACAATATTCAGCAACCAATAATGTTAAATTGGTAGTTATTGTTACAGAGCATATATCAATCTCAAGTTAATGTTTATATGTAGGCTGTGCTGATACAAATCAAAATTTTTGAGCCTGAACATTTATGGATTTCTTTCTAAGCTTTATCCTTTGGGCATGGAATTGATATTCCTTTATGCACAACTATCCTTATAAATAACAGCTGACAACTACCAAATTTTATCTTATGAGAAATGTGACTTGAATTTAGTTCTTGTCCCTTCTAGTACTATTCCTATCTTAACATGCAATGCTGTGGAAATAGAATGCATGATTAACAAATAAAGACCTTATCTACTAAAACATGTATACTTTATTTATAAAATAATAAGAAAGGCTAAGTAATCCAGAGCCACTTAAAAGTATCAGTAGGCTTTTTTTGTGGTCATCCATGGATGTAAAGGCAGAGGCTGGACTAATAGACCTTGCAGGTGGTATCAATTAAAGAAAAAAGTGCTGGAGAAATTTTTTCATATGTATTTGAATAACTTGTCATTCTTTTTAGCACTTAAACATTTTAAGCAACAATTGTTTGGCTTTCCACATAATGAAGATTTCAGTATTATTCCTTACCCTTCAAAGAGCACACACCACCATTGAATTATGTAAAATAAAATTAGGTTGAATAGGTTTGAGCAAATAAGTACAACTGGAAAAAGAAACTACGCAGGAAAAGATTAGGAAAGGAAGACTACATGGGCTTAGGGCAGAGCAGAGGGAACAGACACAGATGTGCATGAATATGTAGAAGCTCTCTAGGCTCAGGCCACAGCTAACCTGAGCCACAGGCCTGGTGTCAATATGGTGCCCACCCCCACACCCTCCACCTCACCCTCATCCCCAGCCAGCCCATGCCCACTGGGTATGGGTGTATCAGTTAAGAGAGATGCATTTCTAAGATGCCTTGCACCATTTGTAGAGGGGGAAATAGTTAAAAGTATGATTTAAACCATTACACTGAGATTCTTCAAAGACCTATGAATAATTATTGAATTATTGAATTCATTTTAAACTACAGAAATAGACTCAAAATTGCCAGTATAAAAACTAATATGTAATTCCTTTACATAGCATGTGATATATTTGTTCCTAAAATCTTTATATAAACTAAACTCCCAAAGAATGAAATTTAAAACCCTTAACTGGTCTCATTAAATTAATTGACATTTCCCATTATCAGTATTGTGTGATCAACCCAGACCCCCAAACATAAAATCTTTTATTATTTAAGATATTTGTTTTTAAGGTTTAATTACACTGTTATATGAACTAAGATAACTTTTAAGTTGCTAATATAACATTTATTTGTATAACATTAATTATCAAAAAATTAAGACATAAAGCACTTAAAACTATAATTGGTTTTTAAAACTGCAATAAAATCAAACTAAAAGATAAAAATTATTTTCATTTTATAATGTAGCATTTCTAAAAATTATAAAATCAAAAATTTTGACGAGATCAATCATAAAATATGAAAAATGGCAGCAACGTTCAACTACTTAGAGGGAATAAAAACAATGTTTAATCTTTGGGTAAGTAGTCTCTGCATTTATTACACATAAGATTTATACTGGAACCTGGCACTGTGGTACACACCTGTAATCCCAGTGGCTTGGGAGGCGGAGGCAGGAGGACCACGAGTTTGATACCAGAGGCAGTCTGCGTAACTTAGTGAGACCCTGTTTCAAAAAGTAAAAAAAAAAAAAAAAAGGGCTGGGGGTGCAGCTCAGTGGTCCAGCACTTGCAAGGCATGCAAGGGGAGGCCCTGGGTTCAACCCCCAGTACCACAAAAAAAAAATTATCCTGGAATGAAACTTATAAATAAATTTTGAGCAAAGACTACATTTTTTAGTATATTTTTTAGTATATTTGGTCTCTGTCTTTTTTTTTAAGTCACATAAGTGACATTGACAAGTAGTAATGAAAAAAATAACCCTTTTAAGTCACATAAGCGACATTGACAAGTAGTAATGAAAAAAAAAATAATGCACGCAATCGGTATCATTGGGTCAGGAAGCCCTTACCTGCACTTCGGTAAGTGGCACATCACTGCAGCTCCTGCACCAGCAGGGAGTTGTGACATAATGGAATTTTAGGGAACAATGCCTTCTTGAGTCAATTAGGAATTTTAAAAATAGCAAAACTTAAACTCTGGCCTCTATTTTGACCCCCCCATACCAATTAAAGGTAATTATCCCCAGTAAACTCTAATAAAAATAGAATTTATTTGATTCTTTGGGGACTACTTTATTCCTTTTTCAACAGGTGGCTGTAGGTGTCTACAGTGTGGGGAAGGTAACCAAGACAATCTATGTGTCAAACATTTATGATTCCATTTATAGATCTTTTAAAATATGTTGTTGTTGTTGTTGTTGTTAGATGCCATTGAGTCATGTCTGACTCATAGCGACCCTCATAGGGTTTTCAATGGCTGACTGTTTGGGGATTGCCTAGGGAGTGGATTGCCACACGCTTCTGCCATTTTTGCAGTCCTGGGAATTGAACTCGGGACCTCAGTGACTGCAGAGTGGCACTCTACCAACTGAGCTAAATCCCAGCCCATTTTAAAATATATGAAACACTCATTGCATTAAAGAAACCACTGGGCGCAGTGGCTCACACCTATAATCCCAGGGACTGGAGAGACAGAGGCAGGAGGATTGCAGGTTTGAGGCCAGAAGTACCCTGTGTTACTTAGGGAGACTATCTCAGATGGAAATAAAAAAATGGGCTATGTTGCCCTTATTGCAAAATTGGGATGTATCTATATAGATAGATATACCCACAAAAAAGACAAGCAAGTAGTAGGAGACCATTGATGAGGAGTGAAGGGACGGAGGAGGCGGCCCATGAGATGGTAAGGGGGAAGTTAATGTCACCAATGTACAAAGAAATGCATGTATGGAAATGTCATGAGACACATTAAGTTGTATACTAAAAATTACTAATAAAAAAAGGAAAAGATGGACTAATGGTGCAGCCCAGTGGTAGAGTACTTGGACAATATGTGCAAGGCACTGTGTTCAACAGCCAAGTGCTGCAAATAGATAAAATGAAAGAAAGAAAGAAAGAAAGAAAGAAAGAAAGAAAGAAAGAAAGAAAGAAAGAAAGAAAGAAAAACAAGACAAGACAAGACAAGACAGAATCTCAGACTGAGAAGAGTAAAGAGGAATGTCTGCATGATATCACAAACTGGCTCAGGTATACGGGGAAGGTCCCATATGGTTTCCTTTATTAATATTACACAACTTCATAGATCGATCTCCTGCTAGGGATGAGAGGCCCTGAGTTTTTGTTGTAAAGGTATCTGATAATTCTGTTTTAAACTTTTGGATGTGTTTTTATTCCTAAGGTCTGGGAATTGGGAACATGTTCTATGTTTTTTATGAAGATGGAATCAAAGTGATACAACCCGTAGAATGTGAATTTCAGAGGCATATTAAGCCTAGTGAAAAGCTCCTTGGATTTCAGGCAAGTATTTTAAAAATTCCTTTGCAATTTTATGAAGTAAGTTTGTTAAGGAAAATTATATTTGGTAAGTACCATGAAAAGTATACTCATGAAACTTGTGTTGGAAGGAAAATATTAAATCTATGATATTATTACTCCATTAAGGTTTCATATCTAAGAAGGAAAATAATACATTGTCTATTCTATGTACTTGTTTATAATTCAAATTAATATGGTAGAAGTAAAATTTCAAGAATGAGAACAACCTGCAATAATTTCTCCTTAATTTTCCCCTTAATTTAAAACAACTCCCATATTTGTAGACAATAATTACTTCAATAAAGTGAAAGACAATTGCATGCACATATTTGTGGAATATTTGGGTGTATTAAATGCTTTATAAATGTTAATTCTGTCATTTTATTTTTCATGCAGTCTCAATAGATTAGAAAATTTAGACTTAGATTGGAAAATATCATATCCAATATTTATTTACTTACTTTGATTTTATCCTTGCCATAAATAGTTTCATTTGTAAAATTTGGACACAAAATTCAGAATATCAAAAAAAAAAAAAACAACTCTGACAAAATATGTACTGTATTTAGCTCAGTTGGTAGAGTGCTGCACTGCAGTTTCTGAGGTCCTGAGTTCAATTCCCAGCACCCCAAAAATGGGAGAAGGACCTGCCAACCCACTCCCAAGGCAATCCTGAAACACTCAGCCATTGAAAACCCTATGAGGGTCGCTATGAGTTGGATACCAACTTGACAGCACCTAACAACAACAACAATATAGAGAGAGTATATGTATTATATATCTATTGTGTGTGTGTATATATATATATATATATATATATAGTATATATAGTATATATATATCTATATTGTGTATATATAGTATATATATTGTATATACATACACACACATACACATACAACAGGGGAAACAATATTGTTAGTGCCTCTCTGCTATTCATAGGATTTTCACTGGCTGATTAATTTTTGGGAGTGGGTTGCTGGGCCCTTCTCCCAAGCCTACAGCAGCTGGTGTTCTCAGGCATATATAAATAGTTATAAGAGATGGTCCTTAATGTATGTATATGTGTATACATACACACACACACACACACACACACACACACACACATATATAGTATGGACCATCTTGTTTAACTATTTTTGTACTTCCTTGTTATAGATAGATAGATGACAGATAGGTAAATTATGTGTCCACCAACATATGTACAGCTAATTTTTTATGTTACCTCTATGTTCAAACAGAAGTTCAGGCATGCAATGAACATCTAAAGTGAGATTAGTCATAAGGAAGACCTCATTGGCAAATCCTCTTCTGGGACTTATATTTTAGTTGACATAGCCATAGTATATGACAAAAATAAAGATATTTCATGTCATAACTGGTATCCTTGACTTTCAAGTCCTCATTCCAGCCTACCTGTCATCAGTGTTATTGCTATTGAATGTTAATATGTAAAGAACATAACCAATCCACAGTGAGTAGCCATGCCCATAAATGAAAAGAAGAAAAAAAAATGAATTCAGTACTTCCATGGTTGTTTAGAGCAAATGAAGTCATCATTTTAACTTAAAAATATTTTAGTCAGAGGTTAAATTACTAAATAAAACTATCACAATTTTTGCTGTTGTAATTTCACAAGTACAACAACCTTTTAAATTGCACATATAATTTTATTTTGTTTTATAAGCTTACATTATCAAGCCTAAGTCCATTTTAAATTAAGCATGTCTGTATGCTTATGTTTGTGTAATAAACACACGAATAAAGGTATCATTTTCACTTCTGATAAAGCAAACAATTTAATTAGTCAGATTTTTACAAAAACATTCTGTAAGAAAGGTCTAGGTGAACATGTGTATACAGGAAGTATTGTATCAAAATGATTATTTCGTCAGAGCAAAATGATTTTATGGCAGAGTGGTTCTCTCTGATTCCCATAGAACCAGCAGTTTTGCAGCTGAAGCAGATGTCTTAACTATATGGCAGAACTTAAAATTTGAGTTACTAATACTAATAAGATAACCTGCGAGATTCATATTCCTTAGAAACCAGTCACCTTATGAATCTGATTTGAAATTTATAGACAGAGAATGTTCTTCTACATAACATGTGTACTGTTCCAGGATATCAACAAATGCTTCAATCTATGGAACTCATGGCTTAAAGAATGAATTTTTATAGAATATTTTTGATGACACTGGGTGGGTCAGTTTAACCACTAGAAATCTCAAGCTGAAAAAGGAAGCAAAAACTTGATGTGGAGTTTTGTGACAGGTCTGGGAAGCAGGGAAGTGGACTTTATATACTTGAGTTTCTTTCTCTTGAAGACTTCGAATACTTAATTAGACATTCTTCTAAAATAACAAAAGGGAAAACTACATAGAATTATTTATCTCCATGTATAAATAGATAATTCTAAACAGTGTGGTATCAAGTAATTATTTAAATCAGAGCACAATATATATGCTCTTACACATATACATAGAGGTATGGTAGTGCACCCCTGTAATCCCAACACTTAGAAGGCTGAAGGTAGATGGATCACGCGTTAAAAACCAGCCTGTACTACATAGTGAGACCCTGATTCAGTAAAATAAAACAAAGCAAATTTAAATAAAAAAATAGAAAAGGAAAAATTAAGGAATATATAGAGAGAAGTATATTTATAATTGTATATAATTTTTATATTAAAAAACTCTAAAAATTGGAGAGGAAATGGAAGGCAAACACCAACAGTTACAGCTTTAGTTCATTGACTTCAGCGAGAGAGCACTTGTCCACGAGTGCACATTATTGGTGACACAGCAGGATGACTAGTTATTACTACATCAGAGTTCTCAAATCACAGTTCCTGGAAAGCTGCGTGCCTCTGCCATGGGGACTAATTCTACAAATTCATATTTCAAAATGAAATAAATGTAAGAATAGAAACTGTGCAGTCCTGTATTAAATAAAACAAAAATTCACAGCAATTTCTATACTCTTATGGAAGACTCAGCAAAAACAGTAAAGAAAAAGCAAGTTTGTGTTTTTAAGCCTGGAGTAACTATTAAACATAATTTATATGTTTCACTTCTGATGTTTTTATTGCATTGAATCTTGAAATTAAATGTATTTCAGCTTATATATATATGTATATTACCATCTTACTGGTTCTTTTTTAAAGCATCAAGAATGATATACAGAAGAGTGAGCCATTGCTGTTTGTTGTTGTTAGGTGCCATCTTTTCATGTCTAACTCAATACCTGCTTCTAATTTAAAACACAGAACATATACACAATCACTCAGACCAGAAAAGAAAGACATATTTCTTATTTAATTATTATGTTCTCCACATATGAAAAAGGTATAGGGTATAAAAACTAATTTCATATTGCCGTATTATTTTTACTTCTTAATGTAGAGTAGGCTTACATATTTAGAATACATACACGTGGGCACTTTTATGTAGACAAATGTATATAGCTATTGAATAAGGAACACATAAATGTTGAACTAAATAATTATTTCTCACATGAAGTCATTTTGTTTTCTACGTTTAACCTCAAGAGAGATGGCAGTTTCAGTGGGTGGAAGCTACAGGGTGCTACTTGCACAAGATTTAAATTTCCAATTATGAAATAATTTCATGAGAACGTTGTTGAGTATTATGCAAAGAGAAAATATTTCTCTAGAGCAACATTAATAGGATGTCTCTCCGTACCCCCCTCTCTCCACCCCGCTCTCCCTCTCCCTCTCTTTCTTTGTGAGTACTCCTAGTGAGAGAGACAGAGGGAGATTCTAAATAACTAGCTCAAGCAATTGTGGGTGAGGTGCCAAGACCAAAATCCATGGAGCGGGGTTGTTGTTGTTCTTGTTGTTAGGTGCTGTCGAGTCGGTATCCAACTCATAGCAACACTCATGGGGTTTTCAATGGCTGTTTTGGGATTGCCTTGGGAATGGATTGCCAGGTCCTTCTCCCATTTTTGCAGTTCTGGGAATTGAACTCGGGACCTCGGAGACTGTAGTGCAGCACTCTACCAACTGAGCTAAATTCCAGCCCCATGGAGTGGAGTAGACAGTAGGAAATGTAGATCAGAGTTGGTGCTGCAGGCTGGTGGCCACAATCTGCAAGTCAGACAAGCAGGCTGGAAACTCATAAGAGTAAACATGGTGGTCTTACCTCTCAATTTGTGGAGCAGGCTGAAAATTCAAGCAAGATTTCTATGTTGAAGTTTTGAGGCAGTGTTCTTTCTTATATAGGTGGAATGAACTTTTGCTCTTCAGACCTTCAACTGATTAGTGAGGCCCACCCACATTAATGAGGTTTTACTTAAAGTCCTCTGACTGTAAATGTTAGTCATCTCCATAAACACCTTCACAACCACATCTACACTAGTGTTTGAACAAACAACTTGGTGCCAGAGCCTAGCTGTGGGGACATGTGAAATCAGCCATGGTCTCATCCACCTATTTCCTGTAGTGAAACACTAGCTTTAGTCAGAGTTTGCATTCTCAACACAGTGCACTTGACAAGTGGTCAAGAAGCATTGGTTAATGAGTTTAATAAAAATTCCCCTGCTTACAGCCTTGACTATCCATCCTCTTATGCACTTTTTAGCTTTAAAGATGAACACATCTAATTCCTTCCTCACCTTAATATTTCTCCTTACTTCAGAATTCCCACAGAACACATTCTGCTTTCAGTGTTCGTAGAGAATGTTTCATAAAATAATTCATCACTGAATTGTTTCCAGATTAATATAACCTCATGGGATTATTAATTCAGTATCACATGGTCAGAAGATCCTATGTGCATGCACTGTAAGATAGTTTTAAGTTTCTAGAAGAGAAAAAAAAGCATTAGATAATCTGATTTGAGAGGATAAATCTATTGGGCACAAGTGGTGGAAATGAGTCTTTTGCAATCACTTTATCATGAAAAAGGAGTAAACATGGATATGATATTTTTAGAATTCACTTCAACCTTAAGAGAGTAATAGTGCAAATTACCCTATAACTTGTTGATCAGTAAAGTTTAGATAAAGATTAATATATTTAGAATCTTCCATCAAACCTCTCAAAAGACACTGTTTCCTTTCTCTAGATAAAAACTCAGGTTTGATGCAACATCAGACAATATCAGGTTTCAGCTTTTAAGAGTAAGTTCCTGAAGAGCCATACAGCAAGGTTTCAGTTATTTTTTCCTTTCCTTTTCTTTTTCTCTTGTTGGTGGGTGTGGTAGGTAGTATTCTTGCTGTTTTTATCTCAGCTGTACACATCATTTCATATTGTCACCTAGGATATGTACTTCAAGCAAATATGATTTCATTCTAGACTTTTGTATTCAGAACTCAACCTGAAATGAGTTTGGAAAAAACTGTTGAAACTTTCCCAAGATTGCTAGCTTTTATACAGTTTAATTTTCAAAGGCTGTGTGTCAGAGTTATTTATCATCATCCTAGTCTTTAATAACTTTTAATTCAGTCACCTAAGTTTGTAGATCTAGGTGATGTTCTTCACAAACACCATGGTTTTACCCTTAATGGGTACTAGAAAAGCTTTACAGAAAATTACCCATTTCTTAACTGTGCATGAGTCTTACATGGTGGAAACAGAAGGGTATGTTCCTGGGTTTAATGCAAATATAAACGATTCTAAATTGTAGGACTGAATTTGTGACCCCTTGTACATGAAGTTGGATATGGATCTCTAAAATGCCCCTATTTTCATTTTGGAGTTTCTACTTTTGAAAATTATTTTGGAAAATTATTTTGTATTTGTATGCAATTAGAACAGATTTTGTATGTAGATATGGGTTGTCCCCAGTGTCCAGAATACTTAGATGTTGAAAAAAATGACACTGAGATTAGAACTAGGGAACTCCAGAGCCACATTGCTTTTTCTACAGAGCATTCAACAACTCTCTTAGCAACATGCCAATTTCCCTTTCCATTTTATTCTGTTTCTTATCCAATTACTACTTTTCAAAACTTGATCCACAAAAATACTTGTTAAAATTTCAGCCCTTTTTCATGATATGGACAATTTATTTACCCATGCAGCTAATAAGAACATTTCGTACTCAACAACAGTGTATATTCTGGACAGGAAATAGAAAGGTTTTCCCATTTAATCTTTTCTCGATGGGACTCTATTCAAACATGGCCTAACTTACAAAGTTATAGAATGATAAAAATTCAAGCTTTTGTCCCTTTCTAGTGACAATGACATCCTGCAAAGAGCTTCCTAAAGAGAGTAATGTAAACTACTTCTAAATATTCCTTAGAAGATTATTCTGTAGATTTCCACAGAAATATATTTATGAAATTGGTCTTTGAAGTCTTAGATTTAAAGAAGTCTTCTAATGTTTCATTAAAATCAGTTTTCCAGTTCCTACATAGTGTTTATATTAGACTTGAGTATGTCAGGCTGATATCAGTGGGGAAGTTTATGAAGTGTGCGGCACCATTGTGACAGAGCGATATAGTCCTATTATTAACTAATCCCAGTAACTTTATCTAAAACAGTATATTTAGTTCTCTCCAAGAGATTATTGCTAAGAACCAGCCAACTTATTTGGATGAATGTGATAATCCAATGCTAACATTTTTAAACATTTTAATATGTGTCATAAGTACACACTTATACAAATATAAAAGTGCATTCAATACCTGTGAGAAAGAAGCATGTTTAAGAATATTTGAATTTTTCTGTAGATACTTTCTAAGGATAAAATGAAAAGGTTAACTGATAGAAAAATAATTGATATAGATACTAAACATCAGAATTTTTACTTGAGATTTACAAAGTGACAATTTATCTTTTTATATGCAAATTAAACTGTAGTCTTCTAGTCAGAAATATATTTTTATTCACAAAAAGGTACCTATTCGATTTTTTAAATTAATGTATTTATATGATACAAATAAAATGATATATAGGATCTTATGATAAAAAATAGTGGTTCCCTATCTCCAGTCTCACTTATACTCAAACACTTTAATGTGCTCAGCAGTGATATTTTTTTCAGTTGCCAATATTAAATGTTTTCTATTTATGTTCCTCGGGAGAAGGACCCAGCAACCCACTCCTCAAAATCAATCCGCCATTGAAAACCCTATGAACAGCAGAAAAGCACTGACAATATTGTTCACCTGTTGTATATAGGGTTGCTATGAGTTGGATACAGACTTGACAGCACCTAACAACAATTGTGTTCCTCCATGAAAGCTGATAATTTTAGTGACACGGTCTCTGTTTTCATTTGTGAAGTTGTTGAAATTTATATAATTATTTCTGTGTTTTTGAAGATAAGATTGAAATTTTAATGAATACCTGAATGTGGAGTCCTTTTCTGTGTGTGAAAATTTCTATTTCACTATACTTTTATGAGCACTTGCTTGATTTTTAGTTATTTACTTTTTATATCTTCAAGGAGTTCTTAACAAAATATCAGAATAACATTGAAGGTATTCATTTCTTTAATTCTTTTCTGTATTTCAGATAGGCCACAAATATCAATTTGACTCATTTAAGAGGTGACAGGAAAGGAAGGCATAATTCAATTACCTATTGGTTTCAGTTTTATTTTCTTAAATGTTTCAATTGGTAATATTAAAAATAACTGCTTAATATTGAAAATTACATTTACACTTCTCCATATGCTTTGTAATTATTTTATACAATATATTTTCTACATGAAAAGTAAGATACAAATACATAAGAATTACAGTGAAAATTACTTAAGCCTCAAAATTATTTTGTTCAACTCTGAGCCATTTAGTCTACTAGCTTTCCCCATTAGAAATAATTATCCTCTATATATTTATTCTCAAAATTTTGTTAAAACATTTTTAAAGGACATATAAACTGTTCAGCAAATTAATGGCAAAGTCAATAGCTAGTTTCTCCAGGATTTGCCATTGTACCACAAGCTACACTATACATTCTTTTAGAAAACAGCAGACTTACAGCAGCTAAGCTTGTCACATATAAATGCATAAGTACAAATCAGCAAGTTCCATTAACATTTAATAATAAAGATACACGAAATTTATGTTTCTGGCTATAGTTTAAAATAAATATTTCACACTGAATAACTTATAGCAGTGATGTGCTGTGTAATTTTTAGATGGAGTCTGTAGTAGTTTACAGATGGAACATAAATTATTTTTGTTTAAAAATTAACTGATACATAAAACACCAAATTTATATGTATTTGTGAGTCACCACATGATGTTTCAATAGATGTACACACAGTGTCACATTTAATCAGGTGAAACATATCTGTCTCCTCAAATATTTGTCATTTCTTTGCAGAGAAAACTTTCAAAACCCTCTCTGCTACCTTTTGAATTATACAGGACGTGGTTGTTATCTGTAGTCACTCTGCTCTGTATGTGCTAGATCACGAGAGCTGCTTTGCTTCTGTCACTTAGACCCCACTCATCACTTCTTCCCCAACCCTCCCTCCTCTCCCTCGCTCAGCAGTCCGTAACCACCATTCTCATCCCAAATGGTATGAGATCCACTGTTTTAGATTCCTCATGAATGAGATCATGTGTACTTGTCTTTCTGTTTCTGGCTTATTCCACTTAACGACCTCCAGTTCCATCCATTTGGTCATGAATGATGGAATTTCATCCTTTGAGGACCAAATAATATTCCATCCTGTACACATGACAACATTTCCTTTATCCATTCATCATGATAGAATTTTGACCTATTTAATACTGAACTCCTCGTAATCACTCATGTACTTCTTAAATGAAGTGTGTCTACCAGTTAATGTGCAGATTTTTGGGGGGAATTCCCTTTATGTCAGACTTCATACTAGAGAGGCCCTGGGGAGGAAAAAGAAGAATAGAACTGATCTGTAAATCACAAGCCTCCTCAAGTATAATGGTTGCTCTTCCAGACACGTGAATGATGGGGCACACAGGAGAAAATTCTACTACTAAATTTCCCCTAACTTAAATAACTTTCCCAAGATCAGGAAACTAGGTCGACTTAAAGATATGCAAGGGTAAATGGGAGAAGAAATTGATGTGGAACCACATACGCATCATCAATCTATTTGAAATCTCGTCTGTACAGCTTTAAAGGAAATCTGGCATAGGATGCCTACAGAGAAGCCCAGCTGCTACAGCTCAGCTGAGTTGCCCTCAAGTGCCGCTGGCTGTTTCTGTAAGAACTAGGTCTGTTTGTTGGCTCTCTCTTAAGTGTCATTCCTTCCTTCATCCTGAAAATGACAGCAACAATTGGTCCTATGTCACCTCTATTTTAAGATGAAAAGTGTGTTCTTTATGATAGGAGCAGAGGAGAATTGAGAAGACCATGTTCAAAAATCTATGGACAGAGTCACATTTTCCTAAAACAAAGTTAACTTTTTCATCTGCCATATCTGACATACAACTATTTACTAATATAATTTCACAGAAATGCAACTTGTCTCTAAATATATAAACAGAATTTTATAAAATCCTATTTTCTTTAATTGATAAAAACAGAAGAATATACTCATATTTAAATGATTTCTGTAGTAACCTTTTACCACATAATGATAAGAAATCAAATTAAAGTTTATTCTGTGATACTAATTAACCAATAAACAATATGAATTATGGTGAAATGGTTTTATAGAAGGTTGATAGTAGCTTAGTGGTAGAGCACTTCCCTAGGATGCATAGAGGCCCTAGGTTCCATCTACAGCACAGCAAAAACACAAAAGAATAAAAGGTTAAATACAGTGTTAGTCTTTGTAATCATTCTTATGAGTAACAAATGTATGAGAATATTACAATCAAGTTTAAAAATAGGAATGAATAAGCTGTCTCTGAAGACAGAGTTATAATTTTTGAAAGGTGAATCTTTTATAGGTCAGAGAAATTTTATTCAGTTAGTGCCAGCCAGGCCACAACTATTCAGCCTGTCTTCCACATCGGGCTCTTGTAGGGGGACACTCTGGGAAGACAAAAGATCTCCATCAGAAAGATATGATATATTCTGAATTGTGAGGTTTATGTGGTATGAAAATAAATAAATAGGTAAAAGTAAGGTTCTAAGTGATATTCAATGGAGCTGAATCAAATATAGATAATCCAGTAGACATACAATGAACTCCATTTATACTTCCATGTCAACAGCTTTTAGGTAGGAGAGCATGAGGTAGATATTCGCAGGGAGGGACTACATATGTAAATCCACAAGATATACTCACTCTTAAGCTAAGGTCTCCAAAAAGAGAAGCTGATATTAGGACTCATGTACCATTACTAAATAGATAAATAAATGTTGAAAGTGAGAAGGAGAATTCTTAGGTCTGATGTTGCATCTTGTTGAAATCATATAGCCATTTTCCGTAAAAGTTTGTTTCCTTTTTCTCTTAAAAAAACAAATATCAATTTTTAAATAAATTGTATTTATGAAATGGATTACAGGTCAGGCATAGGTAATAAATTCCACATGATAGGACTGAGGTAAACAACAGCAAAAACAAACAAGCAACAACCCTGTAGCTCAGTTCTTGGGCTGTAATTTAAAGGCTACATTAACAAACTGTTAAGGATTCCTCCCTCTTTTTAAAGTTTGATGAAGAGGCTAGCTACCTACCTGTCAGAAAAATCATACTGGGAGATGTATACTCTGGGTACTAAAACAAATGTTTTATTGATCTTTTTAAGTATAATTATTACTCATTAGTTGGAATGGACTATTTGGACATTTTCTACTACTATGTAAGAAAACTAAGGCACATAATATATTTTAAGGTAGTAAAGGTTATCTTTCCTTGATGACTTGTATTGTAGCAGAACATGATAGGTTCACATCTTGATTATCTCAAAGCCAAAATAAATGCAACCAAGACACAAAAGAGTGGAGAAAGATGTATTCCTCGCACAGCTAAGGAGAAGCATGGCAATTTCTTTCAAGGCAATGTTCTCCCTGAGGAAAGGAAGCCAGGGGTTTTTATCTGGGAAGCCTATGCATATTCATATAGGGGAGACACTTCTGGGTGGATACAACTTCCCAGTACACTCAATCTAAGGTATACACTGGCTGGCATGCTCAGTTAAGATCACAGTTCAGAAATGAAAGATGGCAGAGAGGTGTAACCTCTGAAAGCATCCTGGTATGGTTGTAGAAGAGTGGTGGTTGGGAAGGTTTTAGGTATCTGTGGTCTCTGTCATACATCCCCACTGGAAGTTCCTTTGGTCACTGTTTGATGTTTCCCACCTGCTAGGGCTGTATCTCATCCTTCCTCATCTGCAAATCCAAGAGCCGCCATGACTCTGGCAGATGTCAGACCCCAGATGATGCTTATGCTGAGTGGACTCCTTTCAGCAAGCTGAGGCCAGGGAGTGAGGGAGAGAGGCTCAGCCAGGGAAGTTTGGGAAAGTGCTCCATCCAGGGCTTCCATGTCCCCAGTTGAGCATCGAGTGCTGGGGACAGGCACCAGCTCACACATCCCAGCTGAGTCACAGTCTAGAGTCAAGAAACATAGAGTACCCAAGGCCAGCTGGGCTACAGAAAAAGGTAGATAAGACTTAAAGAGATTGGTTCTATTCTATCTTGAGTACATGTCTTTTACATGTGCTGTGATCCTTTCTTAGGTCTCCCTCCCTCCCTGTACACCCACACTTCACTCTGACGCCTCTGCTATCCCTTAGCCATTACCTAATAAACTTCAAACTGCTTCATTTTAAAGAAAAAAAAAAGAAAAAGAAAGAAAAAATATGGGTACTGTGGGCTTGGGAGAAGGACCTGGCAACCTACACCATTAATAATCAGCCATTGAAAACTCTGTGAAGAGCAGAAAACCACTGACATAGAGCAAGGTATAGCACAGTGTTGAGTAGTGTTTTGTTCTGTTGTAGGTAGGGTCACTATGAGGTGGACCCAACTCCATGGCACCTAACAACAACAATCTGTGTGGCTGCTAACAGATTCTCCTACTTGAGATATTTGACTCCTTATTCCTAAAAGGATTAATGGGTGGGGTCCAATCTTCTCAAGTACTTCCTGCTGAATGGAGACATTATATTTCTCTGATTGTTGTTGTTGTTTATAGGTGTTGTTGAGTTGATGTCCCATTCATAGAGACCCTAGGTACAAAAGGCAAAACAGCAATGTTAGTGCTTCTCAGGGATTCATAGGGTTTTCAATGGTGGATTGTCTTTTGGGAGTGGGTTGCCAGGTCCTTCTCCCAAGTATACAGCATCTGGTATTCCCAGGTGGTCTCCCAATCAAGTACTAACCAGGCCTGACCCTGCTTAGCTTCTGAGATTTGATGGGATTAGACACCACAAAGGTACTTCTCTTGTTAGAGAAGCAAAATTCCCTTGATACCAAGTTAAGATAGGTTTAGGAATCACTGGAGGTAATTGATAACACTGTAACTCACGTTCCCTTGATACCTGTTCTATTGCAACACTTTAAGGTACATGTAATTATGATATAGGCTATAAATAAATTCAACAAAATTGACATTCCTAGCTTTAGTATCCCAAAAAATATAGACATAATGCCCCGGGGAACCCAGGAGAATGTTTGTAAGAACCCATCACCTACTCCTGGTGCCTCTGGGAGTAATTTGTTGAAGCCATGATGTGTTCCCTCCAACTTTTTCAAGGTGAGTTTCAACTTCAGCAGAAGTGTTAATGTAAACACAGTAAGAGGTATTTGCAATAATGCAAACTCTTCCTTCATCAGCCAGAAAATAGTCCAAACCAATTCAGTTACCAAGTACCACCTTAGCCAAGAAATCTGTCCCCCTTTGTTGAGCAGAAATGGCCCAGACAGTTTCATTAACTATCTTTTCTAAGGTAATAGACAAATTTCTTTCTAATCATGTGTTTTTGTGCTCCTGTATTCAGCCAAGGAAAAATTTCCCTGCCAAAAGCATATGAGAACCCACCTTCCCAATACCCAGGCAAATAGATGGAGGCCTCTCTCTTAACTCTTAAGAGTAATTTTAGTGAGCTGGTCCAATGTTTGGTTTCCTGGGCCCAGTGGATAGAGAGAGGTGTGACCCGGTGCCAAAACAGGCAAATTGCCCAATTCTCCAGCTGTCTAAGCATGAGCCCATGAGGCTCTCTGAGAGCCCCCAAAAGCAAACAGATGTCCTGATGTAGCACTTAAGACTCCTTATAAATTGTATACATTGAGATCTGAATCTCAGCGTGGGGCCTCTGAGATAGGATCAAGTCAAGGTCAGTAATTGGTGAAGTCTGAATTTTTAGTGTTCCAGAGGCTCCAAGTTGCTCTGCAAGCCTCCAAAGATTCATAAAGAAGAGAACATGGACCGTGTGAATCTTGAATATTGACCTTTTTATAGGCCAAACACAAGAGGAGCATGTCATTATCTCTCTGACAGGTTTCCTAGATACTCCCAGGAGACAGGAGTCTGTAGAGCTACCTTGCCTTTATATGGAATCTAGCTTTATCAGTGTCATTGGGAAGTGAGATCCCGAACAATCTGTTAATTATGGTGACATAAAAAGGCTCTGGACAGTTTACCTTAGAGAGTGTTGCAAAACTCAAGCTCCTCTGTGTGGGAGCCAAGAAAAAAAACAGGGGCAGGGTGCATGGGTCCCTGAGTAACTCCTCTTACTTGGTAAATTACTTCAGTGAGCCTCTTATCATATCTTATGATAAAGTTCAGAAACATGGAAAAATTTGTCACTGATAAATCAGACCAAGGCAGAATGATCATAGACTGAGATGGGTTTTGGGTGACATAGACAGTAATCTGTTATATTTCCTGCCCTAGCCAAAGTTTGAGAGATTCTGACTGGATAGTTATCCTCCAGTGCAGATATAAGGATGGAGAAGACTGTGATGTCAAGAGAAATCATACTGACTAACTTCCAGAGGAGTGAGCAAATTGCCTGTTTATCCCTGAAAGTTATTTCCTAACACACAGTTTAAGCAGATGAGCCAGTCAGAAGAGTAGGACAAAAGGTCACTCATTGTCATGCTTTGCTTATGGTACTGTGCAACTTCCATTAGTTATATTACTACAGAATTGCCTATAATTCTTTGTTGTTGTTGTTGTTAGGTGCCGTCGAGTCGAGTCCGACTCATAGCGACCCTATGTACTCTGGCAAGACATAAAAGACAATAAGTTGATATAAGATCAGAATTATACAACAAAACAGACCAACTAGGAGAATAGAGGGGGAAAAAATTATTTGCTCCCGACTCTACTTATCTATTTGACCTTCCTTAGCTTTATTATAAACCCTGGTCCAGATTTATAGGAGTAAAGCACTGATAGAGTCACTTGAGTCCTTTGGTTTCTGTGCCCTCTTCATTCTGGTAAGATAAATCCAGGAAGTTAGACCTTATAATTTATGGGAAGATTGAGTAGTTTGTAGGATTAAATAAGATCTTTCGAAATTGGCTTAAACTGGTCTTGAGCGGACCTTGACATCTAGATTTTTAAATATACCTACTCCTCTGCTTCATAGGGATAAAGTATTACCCCTGCAGAAGAAAGGTTTAGGTTTGCATACCTTTTAAGGGCTGACATTGCCTGCCCTGTTCTTGCTAGGTGCCGTTGAGTCATGTCCGACTCATAGCGACCCTCATAGGGTTTTCAATGACTGATTGCTTCAGGATTGCCTCAGGAGTGGATTGCCATGACATTCTCACATTTTTGCAGTGCTGGGAATAGAACTTGGGACCTCAGAGACTGCACAGTGGCACTCTACCAACTGAGCTAAATCCCAGCCCTTGCCTGCCTTAGGTTGATTATATACTTTAATGCCAGTTTCACTTCCTGCATCAGGATGTAAATCAGAGCTAGGTCCTTCTGGAAAGGACTTCCCATACAACACTTCAAAGCAGCTGACTTAGAGCTTCCCTTTAGGAGAAGTTCTGATGCAGGTCAGTGCAACTTGCAGAAGTTTTAACCAGTTTTCATGAGCTGCTCGACACAGTTTGACCAAAGTAATCTTAAGCATATGATTGATTGTCTCAGGTTTTCCACATGACTGGGGACCCTCCACTGCATGCAACTTCCACTGTATTCTAAGTCTTTGGGGCATCCCCTGTATTATCTTTTAAATAAAAGCAGGTCTGCTTCACTTTTGATAGTTTGGGATAATCCAAACCTAGGTATTATTTCCTTCACAAATCCCTTGATAATATTTCTTGCTTTTTCTGTTGTGCAAGGGAAGACTTTTAGGCACCAGTAAAAGTATCTGCAAAAATGAGGAGCTATCTGAATCCCCCTGGGGCTACTGGCACGGGAAGCCTACTTGCCAGTCCTCTCCAGATAGCATGCCTCTTCTTGTACTTCTTCTAATGGGGGTGAGGTGGTCTCTTGGGATACTGCTCTGCTCTCAGCACACACTCTGCTCTGTCAGGTTATCTGGCTACCATTTCCTTCAGAGTCCCAAGGGGCATTCTACCTTTTGAATATTTGAAGACATTCCCCCAACCCCTGCATGAATGCTGAGGGGCTCTCATCTGCCCTCTGCTGAAGTTCCCTCAGTCTAGTCCAATTAACTGAGAGTTGACCAGGCTCTTGCATTCCCTCCGAGGAGCATAGTCCTATAATGCTTCAGATTGGCTTATCGTTCCTCTGTGTTACCATTTCAGTTAGGAGGAGTCCTGGCATTGATTCTTCACTAGGTTGCCAAACTCTATTGTTAGGCTGATTAGCATGCTGCTTATCAGCCTCTTCCCTATCCTTTGACAACACAGCTGACTTTTCTTCTCCCATCAGAAGAGTGGATAGGAAGGTCCTGATATCTGCCCATTTGGATTATGGTTTGTGAAGATAACCCTCATAAAAGTAATAAAACCTTCAGGGTCTGCCTTCAGACCCTGGGTTTGTGCCTTCCTGTTGTACAAGTCAGAGGCAGTGAAAGACACATGCATGTAAACTAAATTCTCTACTCCATTTTGATCCTGTCAAAACAGGAATATTATTCCTTCTGGCTTATAATCAGTCCCATATCTAGTAGTACTCTTAGGAAGAGGTTAGTACAGAGGATTGAGGGGAGGCACAGAGGCTGTTGGAGATGCCTCTGGACAAGGGGGTTTTAGGCTCTAGAGGATACAGAAGAGGCTGACTTCCTTGCCTAGAAGGAACCTGAGAAGCAGTGGGGGTTTCCTCTCTCCCTTGACCCAGAGAAGGATGGAGCAAGTCATCTTCCTCTGGAGGACTTTCAAACACTTAGAGGTTTTCCTTTTAATCAAAGGTTTAGCTGTCATTTTGATTAACTTATATTTCTTCTGGAGGCCCTCATTCTCATACAAGTCCGTAAAACACTGCACATACAGAACCTCATCACATTTTTCTTCTCTCTTATAGAATAGATCCAATTGCAGGACAGTATTATAATTTAGAAATCTATTTTAAGGCCAGTTTTCCTGGCCTTCCTGGTTGTATTGTGACCACAGTGCATTACAGAAAAAGATAATCTATTTCTTAGTCATTGATGAACAGTCAAATATGTCCAGTGGTGAAGGAGATATACCAATAGGTATCTGGTATGAATACCTTATTGCCCACACTTGCTTTCTAATGGCTGAAAGTGAGATTGAGAGAAAAGAGACAGAGTTAAATCGAGGTACAAATTCCACAATTCTTTACATATGCACAAATCTTTAATTGATATTTTCAAGTCATTGAAACCACAGAATTATATCCCAGGGTTTTTCTAGAATATCAAAACAAAACACAAATTAAAAAAAAATACACAGAGCCTACAGGCACACACTTCCCTCTGGTGGTCCTTTAATACATATTTTCAAGGTGGAATTGTCCTTAATTTTACAACCTTAACTTGCTGGCAGCTAGGAAATAGAACAAAATATTCTTCCCTTTTCCTTGGACTTCTTAGAAGCTCTCTATATATGGATATCCCTGAGCAACCTCCAGCCAGAGGTGAGACTCCATTAACTTCCCAGACTTTGGGCATCAGCCTGGACGGAGATAGTTTTTCCACATACCAGATTTCAGGGCTGAGATGTAATCCCAGGCTGTGACTGACTCCTGGAATACCCTTAACCCAATCAGTCTTCCTCCACTCTACTACTAAGACTCTTTAATTGACTCAAGTGTCCAGCACCATCTATCAATCTGAAGAAGCTTCCAAATAAAAGGCTTGGACTGGCTTCTAAGTTGACCTAGAAACACAATGGCAGTGTAGCACTAGGGAGTCAGGCTCCAAGATGTTCCCCTTATCTGCTCATCTGCTGCAGTGCAGAAGAGCCAGACTGGGACAGGCATGGTTTGTTTATTGCTTCTCCTGCTGGGAGCTGAGAACCCCAAGCCTATAAACCTTCAAGAGGAAGGACCCATAAGGGTTGCCAGTTTGTAACCAAAAGCAATAGGTTGGCATCTTGGAGAGTACAAAGACCTAAAAGAGTGGAGAAAAATTTATTACCTGTACAGGTAGGGAGGAAAATGGTTATCCCTTCCAAAGTAATGCTCTCTATGAGTAAAAGAAGCATGGCGAATTTATTCAGGGAATCTATCCATATTTGTATAGGGAAGGCACTTCAGGGTGGATACAATTTCCAAGCATGTTCTGTCTAAGATATTCACTACTGGGCATGCTCAGTTAGGGCCCAGCTCAGTTGTGAAAGATAGCAGATAGCCATACCCCCCAAAAGTGTCATGTCTGCACTGCAGAAGAATGGTAGGCAGAAATGCTTTAGTTATCTGTGGTTTGGGTCATACATCCCAACTGGAAAGTCTTTCAGTCACTGCTTGATATTTTCCACTCACTTGAGCTACATCTCACCGTTCTTCAACTGTGAAAGAAATAGAATCAAAGAGCCACCCCCACCCCTTTGAGTCTAGCAGAGGTCAGACCCCAGATAATACTTTTGCTGAGTGGACTCCTTTCAGCCAGCTGGGGAGGAGAGGGCGAGAGAGAAAGGCTTCAGCCATGTGAATGTAGGAATGCACCCATCCTAGGCCCCAGTGTCCCTAGCTGAGCATCCACTGGGCAGGGCAGGCATCAACTAGGATATCCCAACTGAGTCAGAGTCTCTGCAGTAAAGAAACAAATAGCATTACACACCAGATGGGCTGTCGAAAAACACAGATAAGATTTAAAGAGATCCTCAGAAGAAGCAGCCTTTGGCTTTCCTATCTCTGTGGCCACTAACAATATTTATTAGTGGATATAATGATATGTGATTTTAGTGAACTTCCCATTATTTTAAGAAAGATGTGCACGTGCATGACAGCAAATGTGTATGTCAGTTCACTTCATATGTTACATGATAATGAACTTTTTAAATCTTGTTTTTTACTTGCTAGTCAATCTACTTATTGTACTTTGTGAAACAAATGTATGCCTCTTATACGATAAAGTCTTCATTATGCTGGAGAACAAAATTAAACACGCCTAGATTTTTAATTCCATCTGTTCATACTAGATTTTAATTAAGTCAACTCAATATGAAGCTTCAGGGTCTATGTAACTTAAATTTACCGTTATCCACCATGATTGTCAGATTTCTTTAGTGTTTAAAAGTTAGTGTTCAATTCAAAGACCCTTTGGCTAACTCTACTTACCAGTTCTTTCACCCAATTTGAGACTTTTGGCCTCAAAAATTGATTTGGTCTTCCCACTATCCAAACATATACCTTTCCCAGTAAACATGAAGTGTCTGCCCTTCTGATACTCAAAGCCCAGTAGACCCTGGTCCCACCACTAGCCAGAATCTAGCTCCTTTACAAGAGCCAGGATAACTAAGCTACCAACTATCTAAGTTTGAACTTACTTATAAAATGTCTAGAGTTTTCTTCTTGCATGTTGTGTAGGCATTTGAAACTTAGCAGTTATTTTTTAAATCAACTTGTTGTTGTTGTTGTTAGGTGCGTTGAGTCGTGTCCGACTCATAGTGACCCTCATAGGGTTTTCAATGGCTGACTGTTTCGGGATTGCCTTGGGAGTGGGTTGCCACATCCTTCTCCCATTTTGCGGTGCTGGGAATCGAACTCAGGACCTCAGAGACTGCAGTGCAGTGCTCTACCAACTGAGCTAAATCCCAGCCCTTTAAATCAACTATTCATATCCAATTCAATATTTTCATAAGCTGGTATAACATGATGCATTTAAGCAGAGCTGACATAATTCAGATACTCACTTTTTTCCCTTTTGTAGAAAAAAATTGACAGAATTCCAATTTAAATGTCTCAGTTTCCAGATGAGGAAATGAGAAAAGTCACATGGTAAAACTCAGAACTTCCAAGGACAGATAGGGAAAAAATGTCCTTGCCCGATGTATATGTGTCAATCATGCCATACTTAAAATAACTCTAACCCTTAAATACATGCAGCAAATTGCTCCTAAGCCATTCAGTAAAATTGAAAATAATATTGGATCAAAACTATGTAAATTAGTCATTTTCATGTATTGTAAACCCTTGAGAAATTGCTGTATGAAAATAGAAGGTAACATTTATTGATCACTTAAACTTTACAAACATGATTTTGTTTCATCCTCACAATAAGTATATGTGATAAGTAATGTTATATCTATTTTTCAAAGGAGGTAACAAGTCTTAAAAAGAGTACCATATTTTCTCAATTCTAATCCTCACCCTTTCAATAGTTTTAGAGGGCTACAAAATCAGATATGGGTTAAAATAGCATACAGAGTGGATCTGGGTCAAGAGCTCAGAGCTAGCTAGCTGGGCTCAAATCCAATCTGCATGTGATTCTAATACACATCGGATTTTATAACCCTCTAAAACCAATGAAAGGGTGCGGATTAGAATTGAGAATATAGGATATTTACAAAGCTAACATGAATGTACAGTTAGACATTATGTTCAGGTCTTATTGATCTCAAGGTCTATTTTTTAAGTTTTCTAATACATGGTCTTTAAAGAGAAACAAGTCCCTTGCTTGTGACTGTGCCATGGCATCAGCTCAGATTTTATTGTTACTGAAAGACATCATGATTATGTTAAAAGTCAAGAAAGGAATTTTCATAATGTAGTCTTTATACCTTGTTATCCTAACATCAAAACCATGCTATAGGATGGTGTTCCAGTATAAATGAAATTGAGGTAAAAACAGCCCCTAAGTTGCTATGACTACCTCTGCTCTGAATAATTTGAGAAGGACTATGCATGATATTGCATAAATGAAATGGGAAATCGAATGTGATAAATTAACTATATCCCATTTTAGAAAAAAATTATATGGCTTGAGTTCTAAGCAGTGATCTCAATTAAAAATTAATGAAAGTACTTCAACCTCAGTGCCTTTTCTTAGAAAAATGGGTAAAGGGCTTGGAATACAGCTCAGTGGTAGAGAACTTTCAAAGCATGCATAAGGCCCTGGGTTCAACTCCTTAGTGCTCAAAAAATAAGGAAAACAAGGAAAAAATTCCGAGGGTATTGGTATGTAGCTCAGTGGTAGGGTGCTTGCCTAGCATGTGCAAGGTACTAGGTTCCATCTTAGCAGAAAGGGAAAAAAAAGGAGGTATGTATTGCTGTTAAATTATTAAATGCATTATTGTAAGTCTAAGTTTCTATAATCTTACAAGGAAGATAAGAAACATATTTAGTGTATTTACAATTACACCAGCCTAGATTATTTCCACTGATACTCATACATGTAGGTCAATATTTCTATGGAACAATAAGAAGCATCCTGGGAACCTGGGATTAAACATTCGGATCCAATACAAAAGGGTTCTTCCTTTTCTTGCTCTAATTCATGACAAACTGAATCGTCCTCATGGAGAACAATTATTTACACTCTTTGAATTTGATAAAGTGTAGACTATTTTCCAAGTAGTACCTCCTTACTAATTTTTCATTTACATTGGTATGCTCATAATGTGACAGCTCTTGTTTCATGGAAAGAAAAATTGAAAGAGCTGGAAAGCAAAGTTTTATCAGTTAGTGCTTCACCAATTCTGTGGGAAAGAATCACTTTCATTTGGGATCAATCTATATATTTTTTAAACTAGTAGGTAGTTTTTGTTCCATGAAATTCTCCAGATAAATTTACCAACACCCAAACATGTCTAATTCCTGCTCAAGGAGATGGGTCCACTGACCACATCCATGATGTTGTGCAATGTGAAGTTTTGAGATTTTTAGCTCAAAAACAGTTGTTTACAATGTTTGTCATGTCCAGCTTGGTAACCTGTGGATTGCCAGCTGGCAGGTAACAAGCCCCAGACCACATTTTGGCTAGTGTTGCTCCAGAATTGTGTTTCTCAATGACTGTGACAAGGTAGAGTGTTTGATGGCATGATTGCAGAGTATACCTGCTTCTTAACTCTCACTTCCTGGCAATAGTAAGTGAGATTTAAGCATGAATTCATGTATCAAGCATCGTACCTTCACTATTTTTAAAAAAATGTAGAAATATAGGAAGAGCAAAAGCTGTTGCTTTCATTGGGAATGCTACTATACAATTAAATGCCAACCTGTGTGACACAAAATATAATTTCTCTGAAAATGCTGACAAGAATATAGTCAGCAAGACCCACTGCAGTAAGGGATACATTATGCAGGTGTTAGAAATGTGGCTGGCAACTGTAGATTGAAAAGAGTCTGATTATTAAAATTGTTGGTGTGTTTTCAATAGCTGTAGAAGATCACTTTTGTGAAATATTAGGGAGTACGTTCTAGCTAGAGGACAGGACGTTTATTGGAGAAAAACAGATAATGAATTATACATTTTGAGTAAGGTTTTTTTTACAAAAGAGGTATCCTATAAACAAATCATCGAGGGAAACTCTATGGAAAGAAGAAAGGAGTGTGTTGGCCCCTTTTTCTTTTTCCTGCTAGGCAATCTTCTGCACTATGTGTGGTATTAAGAAACAAGGAGCGTGATTGATTCCAATGCATTGACACCCATGAGAACTATGAGGCTGATCCAATTTTCAATTCATACCAGCAGCTTGGGGACAGGATAGGGGGAGGCACAAAAGTGAAACAATGCAGAGCTACTAAAACCAGTGATATTCACCAGCTACAGAGCCTCCTCTGCAGCAACTCTACACATTTTCCAGCTCCTGAGCTCAGGTATAATCCTATTTATTGAAACGTGATCCTCACTCTCCCCCTTTGTACCCATATATCTGTCTACTCAGTGCCCATCTGCCTGTGAGTCTCTGTGTGACTCTCTAGGGTAGACTCACGGTGTTGCCTAATTCAGGGCCCTTGGAGAGTGCCTGCATCTTAGGCCAGCTCATTTGCTACACATGTACTGCCGTGTACTTCACAGTTCCAACACCAGTTTGTTTTCACTCACAGCTGTGACAATTGCACAAACCATCATTGATCCAAATTAGGCAAAGTACAACATATTTACTTCTCCTTTTATGTCTCAGGCAGCCCTGACCTGTTGGTGTTTTATTAGTCTCAGTATTTTAGTTCCGCACCTTTTTATATATGCCATTCTTTACATATATAAGTTTATATTTTTCCTCTAAAACACAGGATATTTTATATATCAACTACTCATATGTTGTTCTACATACAGATCTAGAAAAGATTTCTATTGTCAATTTTACTCATTACTTTACACCAAATATATTTTATAGAACTGCTTGTTACTGTTGTCTGACTCACAGCCACCCTCACAGAGTTTTAAATAGCTGATTGTTTCGGAATTGCTTTAGGGAAAGAATTGCCAGGTCCTTCTCCCATTTTTGCAGTGCTGGAGACTGAAATAGAAGTGCATAGATTTATTTTAAATTTCACTAATACGTACCAAACCTTATTATCTATCTTTATTTACCTATGTGTGTCCTTGTGTGCAAGTATTTCTCCTTTGGTTTCTTTTCTGTGTAATTTTTGAATTTTTTTGTACTTCCTTTTTATAGTATACTTTTATTTCATACATTACATACCTATTTGAAGTTGCCCATTTAATAATTTTTCTGGAAGGAGATGAAAGGAAGAAGTCTTGGTGAAACTCAAGGCCAGAGATTGATCTTGTGTGTCATCTGATCACAAGAGCAATTTTGTAAGCAGAGTGGACAAGCCTTTGATGTAAAGGAAATTGAGCAGAAAACCAAAGTTTGGGCCTTGGCTTTCCAACAGCCAAAATCAGGAACCAAAAAGTAAAGTCATCATGGTCAAAAACAATTTAAGAGGACTAAAAGCAAAACCAGGGTAGGAAAGCATACTAAATCAGGGATCAGGAACATTTTTTTCTGCCAATTGCCAGATAGTAAATCTCTTAAGCCTCATCCATATGGTCACTGTGATTGTAGCACAAAGACAGCCATAGACAAATGTAAATGAATGAGTGTAGCTCGGTGTGTATGTGTGTGTGCATGTGTGTGCACACACGTGCGCGCGCGCGTGTGTGTGTGTAATATGAATCTCATATGCTGTTTAGGCCTGCAGCTGTAGCCCTGTGGCATCTGATCCTGTCAGATCTCGGAGGCTAAGCAGGGTCGGGCCTGGTTAGTACCTGGATGGGAGACCACCTGGGAACACCAGGTGCTGTAGGCTTGGGAGAAGGACCTGGCAACCCCCTCCCAAAAATCAATCTGCCATTGAAAACCCTATGAACAGCAGAGAAGTACCGACAATAGTGTTTCCCCTGTTGTACAGAGGGTCACTATGAGTTGGATACCAACTCGATGACACCTAATAACAACAACAACATGCTGTTTAGATATCATGAAATTGTATTCTTTCTTTCTTTCTTTCTTTCTTTCTTTCTTTCTTTCTTTCTTTCTTTCTTTTTTTTCCAATCATTGAAAAATACAGAAAACATTCATGGCTCCTAGATGATAGCAGAGTAGATAGTAAACTGAATTTGGTCATGGAGCCCTTATTTGCTGATCCTTGCCTTACAAGAATGAAAGGACATTTCACATTTCACAAGAAATCAAGTATTTGAAACAACCTAAATTAGCAGATGGGAGAAGGACCTGGCAACCCCTTCCCAAAAATCAATCTGCCATTGAAAACCCTATGAACAGCAGAGAAGCACTGACAATAGTGTTTCCCCTGTTGTACAGAGGGTCGCTATGAGTCGGATACCGACTCGACAGCACCTAACAACAACAAAAACAACAACAAAAACAAGAACTAGGGGCTGGGGTTTACTTCAGTTGGTAGACTACTTGCTCTGTACATTCTGAGGCCATACATTTGCTCCCCAGCACCACAAAAATGGGAGAAGTACCTGGTAACCCACTCTTAAAACAATCCCCCCAAAAATTAGCCATCAAAAATCCTATACCTAACAGAGAGGTGAGGACATATTCCTGGGAATTCACACTGTCAGGGGGTGTATCGTTCTGTTGTACCCAGGGTCACTATGAGCAGGACCAAAAGAAGAACTGCAGACTAGTGATTGAAAATTCTGAGGCTCCTGATGACTTTGAAGATATCACGTTTATAGGAGATAATGTCATGAGACCAGGTTTGAGGTATGATGAATTTAGATTGAAAGATAGGGAAATGGAAGTAACATTCTAGAAAGCTTTACAGAAGTCTAAGGAAAATTAGAATAGTGTTTGGAATGGAAAGCAACTATATCCATTAAAGTTGGTTTTATAGTTTGTTTCTTAAGTTTGGGGGCCAGATGCATGTGTGGATACTTGTAGACATCACAAAGTTATGAATGAAATGTAGTGCCTGTCTTTCTGAAAGCAGGGAATCATGGACATATGTCCTAAGATCAGAGAGAAGGTTAAGAAGTCATGGCCAAGGCCTATCAAGTTGGCTTCAAGGAAGGTGGAGGTGTTTGTATAGCATTTATTTTCCCAGAGAATGAAGCAGAGTGCACTGAGAGGTGGATAGGAAGAAGAGGAAGAAAAATAGGAACTTGGAGATTTGAAGGCAAAGAATTTTAATGGGTAAGCAGTAGAATGAAGATAAATGACAAAGTTGTAATAGAAGACAAGTGGATATAGTTTTCTCTTTGACTTAGGTTTAGCACACGACTAATACATTGTAATTGTATAATTAAAACATACTCCATCAGTTGTTACATATATTATAGTCCTTTAAATTTGGGGGAAAGGATAATGGATATATAGTAAATATGTGATTTAATATAGAAATGATCAAGCAGGAAGAAATCCTAATTAAGAGCTACAATTGTCTTTTTCTTACTCACTGTCATCCTCATTAACATGTATTATCTTAATCTTGTTGTTTAGTCCTGGTATTTTTTAATTTTCTTTCTTCTCATAAAATGCTTAACACACATGAACATTTCTCTGCAACTGCTATCCACAGAAATAGATATTAAATTATGTAACCTGAAAAAATAAGAGTGTGATTATAAATGAGATCTATAATCAGAAACAATGACACAAAGTAAAGCAAAGTCAGGTGGCTGTCAGGAAACTTTCAGTGGCTTAGTAAAAATGATTACAAGTCTGGTCAGGGCTGTCTTATGAGGACAGCATACAAATAGAAAATAATTCCCAGCAGAGCAGTTTATTTTGCTATTGAATAGTTTTGTAGTGCACAAAGAGATGGAAATTGCTCCTGGTTCAGCAGTTGTTTGGCTGACAGCTGTGTGTCAGGTCACTCACACTTTTCATTATTTTGGCAGGTTGACTTGGGAATTTTTACTCAACAGCAAAGAATTTATAAACAATTTCCCTCTGTTCAGAGCCTTTCATCAACCAGCAGTCCCACCTTTCTCCCACCTTTTCATGCCTCTCAAGTACATATTTTATGTGGTGTTTGTTTTTCACAAAACAGGCTCTTGACAATGGCATTCACTATACTTCTGAAAGAGTTCTGCCATAGGAAAAATGTCTCAGTAGGAACTGATGAATGAAATTTCCATACTGGACTCTACTCTGAGCAGGAGCTGCAGACAGACCGCTGCCCCCAGGTTCATGTTGCCTTCTCAAGGATGCATGGACATTCCTTGGTTAACTCCATCGGGTTACTTTGCAATGACCACGGTACAATTTAGACAATGGAGATCATTTCATGACTCTGAGCTACCAGAATCTTTTAGATGCTGAGTGATTAGCGGGCAGGGCTGTCAGCTTGCATTCTGTGAACAACCTGTGCTCTTTTGAGGAGCAGGAGAGTGTGATGTGTTCTTGAACTTCACAATATTCAACTGGATCTTGAAACCAGCAGGTACTCCAGGTCCTCCCTGAATTAGTAAAGTTAGGGAAAGCATAATCAGTGGACTGTAACTGTCTCATTCCAAAGTGAGTAGGATTTATTTACACTATTTCCAAAATTTAATGCGAATAGGAAAACCACCTATAATATCTGTGCTACCTCAGAAAAGTTACATTTTTAGTCATTCAATGTCATTACTAAATGTCAAGTGTGTTGTATGTGCTGCCAGTATTATCTTTAAATAAAAATAACTAAAATTGAAGGCTTAAGTGATATTAATAAGTGCTTTTAAGTTTTATGCTTATTAAATACACACAGTAAATGGGATCTGCACAGAAAAATTAATGCTTTTACATAATTAAAGAAGAAAAGGAATGTTATTCTAGTTTAGCTTAGGAGATAAAAACAAGAATGTACAAATCACATGAATTAGACATTAGTTATTAATGATCAGACCCAAGTAATAAACCATTGATAATTATTTATACTTATAACATTATCTTAATATTAATAAGTATTTATATGTATGCACGTATATATTTCATGTACAGTTCGACAAATCTCTCTTCTTAATGGCTTTTCTATCTCTGTGTTAAGACAACCACTAGTAAATAAAAGAAAAATATGAAAATCTTAACCATGAACTGAATGATACTTTTAATATTATTCTACTTATGATATGTCCCCCAACATAAATCACAAAAGCTTATGAGAGCTTTCAGCAATTATTTATTGAGAAGATAAAGGAAGGAAGGAAGGAAATAGAGAGTTTTGTTTGCCTCATTTATGATCACATAGCACAAACTAACAATCTACAACCAGAGAGAAGTTCTAGAATAAAGGAGCAAAATAAAAAGCCTTAGACAGATCAAGGAATTTTGTAAAACTTAACCTTACTATCAATTGAAAAATGAAGTAGCCACTGTGAATAACTATCTTGCTGCAGTACCACTAAGCTTCTGATATACAACAAATTAAAAGACAGCAATCATTTCCAGAGGATCTGCAGGCTTTTAACAGAACCGTGCATGTGCCACAGGGGCAGCACTAATGTTTTGAAACACAAAATATATTCCAGTGAGAAATTTGTTCTGGTAAAGAATGTCAAGACTGGGAGAATTTAGGGTGCAACATAAAGCTTATTAGGTTTTTCTGAAATTGTTGAATTGGAAACAAGTAGTAAAAACTGAAAGCTACATTTCACAAAGAAAAAACCAATAAGGACATGAAATTTGTCTTACAGGAAGCTTATCTACATTGATTTCTGTGCATATATATATATATATATATATATATATATATATATATATATAATGAAATTAAATATGCTCAATATACTTCTTTATTTAATCCTTTCTATATACATATGTACCTGCAGCCATACTACTGTGTCATCTGAACCCATCAGATCTTGGAAGCTAAGCAGGGTTGGACCTGGTTAGTACTTGGATGGGAGACAACCTGGGAACACCAGGTGCTGTAGGCTTGGGAGAAGGACCCAGCAACCCACTCCCCTACAAAAAACAATCAGCCATTGACAGCCATATGAATAGCAGAGAGGCACTAACAATACTGTTTCACCTGTTGCACCTAGGGTCACTATGAGGCGGACACCAATTCGAAGGCACCTAACAACAACAGCATATACATATGTAACATTTGATGTGGAAAGCAGCAAAACACCAAACAATAATTTTCCCATGATATTATCATCTCCATGTTATAACGTATGAATTTCACTTTCTATTTCCTAACTTACAGGATGAAGTCTGTCCAAAAGCTGAGGCAGATGAAGTTCAGAAGTGCGTCTGGGCTTCAGCTGTGAATGTCAAAGACAAGTTCATTTATGTTGCTCAACCAACTTTGGACAGAGTCCTGATTGTGGATGTGCAGTCTCAAAAGGTTGTTCAGGTATGAATAATTGCTACTTTTCAAAGTGAAACTTAAAAAAAAAACTTACATTACGGCAAATGTCTTTACCAGATAATTTGCACATTGCCATTTTATTGTCAGTAGTAACGTGTCTCCTAACTTGATAAATAGAAAATGATTTCCTCTCCTGAAAATTCTCTTCTCATCCTATTCTTCATGTCTAATGAATTAAGGAAGTTAGTTAAATATACTTTGCTTTAAACAATTAGATCCATGAATACATTATAATGTTAACATGACCTTGTTAGGTGCTGTTGAGTCAGTGTATGACTTATGATGACCCTAAGTACAACAGGTGAAACAGTATTGTTAGTGCTTCTCTGCTATTCATATGGCTGTCAATGGCTATGTTTGGGAGTGGGTTACCGGGTCCTTCTTCTAAGCCTACAGCACATAGTGTTCCCAGGTGGTCTCCCATCCAAGTACTAACCAGGTCTGACCCTACTTAGCTTCCAAGGTCGGATGGGATCAGTAACCACAGTGGTACAGCTGAGGAAAGTTGAAGATAGGACCATGGAAATTATTGAGTCTGAGGAAGAGAAAAACAAGAAAATTTGAGCAAAAGTATAGAGTCTAATGATGCTGTGGTGATACCATCCATCTGACTGACACATAGATTATGAAGGATCTCAAATGAAAAAAGAGATAGACTATGACTGAGAAAACATTTGGAGAAATAATGGCTAAATTTTTGTCAGAGTTGATGAAAGGTCTGAATATAAACATTTGAGAAGCTTGACAAGCATCAGGTACGATGAATTCGTAGTGACAAACACCAAGCAAGGCTTATTAGTATTTAGCATTCAAAACATAAAGAAGCAAGAGAAAAATGAGTCAGCACACACAAGGAGTCCTCAATATGTATATCAGCAAATCTCTCATCAGAAACTATGGAAACCAGATAGCAGTGGTCCAATATAAGCAAAGTGCTAAAAGAAAAAAAAATCCATCAACCAAGAATCCTATAACCAGAATAATTGTCCTTTGAGAATGAGAGAGAATTTAAGGCATTCCCAAGTGAAGAAAAGTTAATTCATTACCACTAGCCTTGCTTTGCAACAAATGCCAAAAGAGAGTCCTGAAGCATGAAATAAAAGCACACTAAAATGTAAAGAACCAGAAAAAGAGGAAAAAGTGAAAAATACCAAATGATAGCAAGTAAGCAAACTAACTAAACCCAAAGGTAGTACAGGGAAAGAAAATTCAACGAACAACATCTAAACAAGTACAGTAAAATAAAAGTAGAAATGAAAAGGACAAAAATGATAAGCTGATAATGTAACCCCAGAAGAAATGGAAGAGGAATTCTTGTGCAACCGTACTGATTTAAGAGCACAGAAACAATAACAATATGTTCCTGACGGGTTTAGATGTGGCAGATCTACTAAACTGTAAAGCAGCAATGTTTCCTAATTTGGTGATATTCAGCAATCTAAACAGTGTTTCCTTTTTAACCTGGTGAACGACTTCCTGTTTTATACTCTCAACCTCCTCTGGGATTCGGAGTATCTTCCAAATGTCTGGAAGTGCAGGCTCACTGGCACCAATGTTAAGAATGCAGGTGGCATAAGCCACAATAACTCACGTTTTTCTCATGGTCTGTGTTTTCTGCTAGTCTATTACCAATGACAAATCTCAACCTTGTCTTGACACATCCTTCCTCACTCTCCATTTGTCAGCCCTATTACTTCACTTTCTACAGCTGCCTTCCATTTGGAGAACAGTAGGAACCAAAACTAACCTATAAATATGTTCCTATTAAAGGAAAAATGTGGGCACATAATTCTTGGAGCAAAAATGCAAGGGGCAGCAGAGGGCGGCAGGAGTCACTCCCCAAATTCGGGAGAGATGTGATAGAGCTCGTTATTACCCTTCTTTGTAGCAAAAACAATGGGAAGAGGGAGTTTTGAATTATGGGGGGATACTGAACACCTTGTTGGAAAGAAGGAGATGAAATAAGAAAGAGTTGGGCTATTCTGCGACAAACTAGTCTATAGAAATTGAGAGATCACCTTGGTGTATGAAGTGAAAGTTTCCAACTGTGTCCATTTAGTCTGGTATGCATTCTCGCCAATAGTTTTGAGGCTTGTTGTTGACTATAAATATCAATCTTAAGTTGCAGAAACATGCCATGAAAAAAACGTGGATTTCTTTGTTTAAAAACCTAAATTTGGGTATTTTTAAATTTATTTAAGCTGTTTTGCAACCACATATAATTTTAGCCTGTTCACCTCTTTAGATAATGAGTTTCATGACTCTATTACCTGCTGGGTGAAATAGCAGATTCTTATATTCATCTTAACTTATCTTGGTAGTATGTGAATTTCAGTCTGCAAAAGTATGTGCTTAAAGGTGAACTATTAATATCCTAATGACTCTATTTTCATACTTGGAAGTACTCTATCTCTTATACTTTTAAATTCTCTCATGCCTTTTCCTAATGTAAAAACAACAGGTAAAATTATTGGTTTTAAAGACTTGGATATTGAACTCTACTTATAAAGTAGTAATCCTAGTAACTTGATTTGAAAGCAATTTAAGGAAACAGTATTTCTACCCATCAAAATAACTAAATTTAAATAAACTTTACTTGTGATTTTAAGCTTAATTTTATACTGAAGGACAGAACACACTCGAGGTCATTGTGAAATATGAAGTTAATTTTGCATAAAAAATAAATATCCTTTCTGAGTTTGACCACTTTTCTCAATGGAGGCCAAAGTTGAAGCCAGTCTTTTTTTGTATCCAAATTAAAGTGTACCACTTTATTCTTACCCCCTCAACAGATCCTTTATATAGTACACCCAGTTAACTAAGAATGCTAACTGGAAACAAAATTTAATTATCTCCCAAACAGTAACCATAGTACTCTAGAAATATCTATACCATAAGTGTAGATACTGTAGGTGTAGAAGTGGAACAATGAAGTCCAAAAGCAAACACCTTATTCTTGAAAAAAAAAATACTACATTTATTTAAATTTGATTTTTCAACTTTCTTTTTCAGTGCAAGTAAGTCTCCACTATTATAAATTGACCTCATCTATGAAATCATATTTCTGACATTTTCCTTAGCATTATTTGACTGTGTGGACTTGTTTTAAATGTATATTTGGGGACTGCACATTCTTAAACTTTAAACTGTGTTGTTACATATAATTTTTAAAATAATAAGTATTCTCTTGACAGTATAATATTTTCCAGATTTTATGTTAAATTGTTAGCATTAAGGGGACACTTGTGTATGTTTTCAGTAGATATGTCAGGATCATTTCTATTTGCAGTTAAAACTAAAAGTGCAGGATATTTTAATGAAATCCATAAACTTGGTATTGTTTTAAACGACAAATGGTTTCAGTTTTTGTTTTCTTACCACTCAGTTTTTGTATGAATGGCATACAGATGATGTTTTGTTGTACAAAAGATTAACTAGTAAATGACTGACCTCATTTTTCCTTTTACGGGCCAGATCAGGTTCTGCTTGGATGCAGAAGTGGCTTCTTGTAACACCTCGAGAGTATTCTAAAGTATCATCAGCAGTCTCCTCCAGCCATTAGCCCATTATCTTGAGAATCTACATCATTAATCTGAATTAGGTTCACTTAATTAGCCGGCTGGTACTCTCCTTGTCAGGCTGATAAACAAGCTGGTCTTCACTGGTTCTTCATGTCAAGTGTCAACACCCAATTCTGTGCATCTTTGTTGCTGGTGTCAGTATTTCATCTGTACAAAATAAGCCATCTTTTATAGACTTTGATATGTATTTTAAAATTTTAAATTTGTGGCACTTGCCCAAAACTTATTAATGAATTTGTACAATGCTGTGTATGTGGAGATTATGAAGGGATTAATATTTGCAGATCACCCGTGATATAATAAATAAGAGATCAAGCATATATAAATTATGTCCTTAAGTAGTGTTTTAACAATATTAAAGAAAAAATGTTTTTATCAGTGTCTTTATAAAACTAAAGGAAAGAAAGTCCTAATTGTTTGTTATTGTACTATGTAGTTTAACTCTTTTTTACAAAAAAGAAAATAAGTTATTGCACCATGATAACAAAATGAAAACTGGAACTTACATTGAGAAATTAATGGATTTGGATTCTAGGACCTGCATATATACATCAGTATTACTAACTACAATGAGGGACTTGTTATTTCAAGGGAATTTCAGAAAATGTTTAATAATTCAATAGAATTTCAGAAGATGATTGTAGTGTAATTATCTGCATATCTTCAGGCCAAAAAATGGATAGTGTGGGCATAAAATCTAGTGGCATTTGTTGTCTGGGAGAGAAATTTACAACCTACAGTGCCATAACCTTTTATTTAAACAAAATGTTATGAAATCACTCATCAGATCAAAACCAATCCCCTAATTTCCATTGGGGATTAGAAACACTAGCCACAATTAAATCTTGTTTCCCTGGGCTTCTTAAGGCAGAGTTTGAAAACAATTTTTCTAGCAAAATATTATTTCTAGACAAAAGTCAATTATACTAAAACACAAATGAGAATTCAATGTAGGTTAATTTTGAGGTGAAAGGTAAGCACATGACCAACTGTGTATTTCCAATCATACATTCTTAAGCATCATCTCTTAACAACTATCATTTTTCCAGAATTAAAAGGAGTAAAGGAGTTAGACTGACTGCACAAAAAACAAAAAATTTCAAGCACAACAGTGGTCCCCAAAGTGGAACATGTGGTACTTAGGAGTGGTGAGGATGACTAGCCACAGGAGACACTCCTAGGACATTTGTTTATATTTCTCTTTAATCTGAAAGAAGAATGTTACATTCTAAAAACATTTACTATCTGGACCAATATTGGAGGCCTCAGTCTGTCTGCATGTTGAACAGCCATAGACAATAAAATAGGTAGGAATATTTTGCAAGAAAAGTGGGAGTTTATTATTACTATTGTTATTATTGTCATTATCATTATTATTTTGTGGTACTTGAGGATTAAACTCATGGTGTCACATGTACTTTGCAAATGCTCTACCTCTGAGCTGAACACTCAGCCCATTTTTAATTTATCTTGAGATTGGGTCTTGGTTAGTTACAAAGGCTGCGTCTGGCCTGGAACTTTTGATCCTCCTGCACTACAGATGTGACCTCCTGCACTCAAGGAAAGCAGGAGTTTGAAATGTGAAAGGGTCAACACAAGAGTCCCCAGTGTGTTCACTTTTATCTGTGTAAAGGGAATAACAATAGTATTGACCTCCATCAAAAGACTGTTAGGAGGATTCCATTGTAACAATTTGTACTTGTAACATACTTAGAAAAAATGTATCATCCAGAGTATAATTGTTTTTGTAAATAAGATAATATTAATGATCTTAATAATCATAATTAATATAAGCATGCTGTACAACTTTGTAATTTACTTTTCCCAATTAAGTAGATTTACAGGTTCATTAATTATAAATTATTACTACTTACTAAATATTATTCTAAGTGCATGGGTTATATGACTGACCTAAGCAAACGCAAAACATCTGCCTTCTTGGAGCCCAGAATCTATTGGATGGAGATAGACAATAAAAGCCAATTTAATAAAAATATAAATTCTACAGCACATCAGTTTGTAGGTGCAATTTTTTAATAATAAATGTTAGTGGGGTACAGAGTAATAAGGCTTTTACTATTTCCATTGTGTACCTATTACATCATTTTTGGAATACTTTTGTCAACGTACATAATTTACGGAACCCTTTAATTAATATGTGGTAAAAATCATATGCAATTATGGGTTATATTCCGCTGTTTTTTCCCATGTATTCATGACCCTAAGTGAATAAATGCAGGCCCAAAAAGAGAGATACACTGTATGTTCTCACTCATATCTGGGAGTAAGTACAATTTTAAAAGGCAAAAAGAGACTTTGAGGACAATTATGAGAGATTGCTGAGAGGATGCTGGCTGGTCGGGAAGGCCAGGGTGGTCACAGCAATTAACACGGTGGAGGGACTGGCCTTGCTGAGCAGGAATGCTCTGCACACACATCCCAGCAAGCTGACCCTGGGGCAAGTGGGAGAAGACATTTCTGGGGAAAGACCTTCCAAAGACAAAGGTGTGGCTTCTGTTCATGTGGGATGGACAGCAATGAAGACCTCAAAAGGAAGCAGGGGTTTCAGGTCATTAGGCCTGGGGGCACTCAGGGGAAAACAAGGTGATTCTGCAGAGTTTGGGCTTGGTTTGTGCCATGTTTCCATGACTTGTCCAATGCTTAAGTAAAATATCACTCCCAAAACTGTGAATAGAGACTGAGGAGAATAAAGTTAGTATCTCAAAACCTGTGCCACATTCAAGATGATAGTGTGTCTGCTCATGATGGTTGGCAGGGCCGTGGCGCAGAGAGCAGTATTTGGAAGATAAATATAGCTGCATTTCCTTAGGGTGTGAGATGTGGGGGCAAAAAGTGTAGTCAACAGTAATAAGTATCTTTGAAATCCTTTCCACAGACTGTGGAGAAAGTTTTAAAATTCTGTACTGCCACAGAGGCTCACAGATTGTCCAGTGGAAAAAAAAAGTGTCAAAAATAATGCTTTTCAGCCAGGGGCACTAGCACACACCTGTAATCCCAGGGACTCAGGAGGCTGAGGCAGGAGGATTGCATGCTTGAGGCCAGAGGCAGCCTGCATTGCTTACAGAGATCCTGACTTAAAAATGAAAAATAAAAGAGATGGGTTGGGGGCGCAGCACAGTGGTAGAGCACTTAAAATGCACAAGGCCCTGGGTTCAACCCCTCATGCTGGGGTCAGTAGGGGTGAAGAAAAGGAAAGGAAAAGAAAAGAAACTGCTTTTCTGTTTTATAAAACCAAATGATCTAAAGCTACTGATCTTTTAAAGTAAATGTCAAGAGTATACTAGCAGATATTTTGTTAAATTCAACACATGCGACTTATTCCTTCCAAAGCCTGCTGGTATAACTGGGAAAGATCTGCTTTTTAACTAAAGATTAAATTACAGAAAAATCATCACAAAGATGGTCATTTGGACATACTGTATCTCCTACAATCTTTTTTGGCACCCTTTCAACAGTTTTGGAGAGCTACAAAATCAGAGCAGGATTAGAATACAGGGGGGCCTTGAATCCAGTCTGATGTGATTCCAATCTGCATCTAATTTTGTAGGCCTCTAAAACTGTTGAAAGGGTATGAATTAGATTCAATAATATATGATCTATCATTGGTATATATTTTGTTGTTGAAAACCATGTAAATGTTCTAAGTTACCCTTCAAAACTTATAAGGAAGTTTTAAAAACTTATAAGCAGAATTTTCTAAGAATTAACTTTTTTTCCAAATAAAATATGTCATATTACTTTATTCACTTTGATCTGTATTTCTGCTTTGGTTCTGGTGAATATTTATAATGAAACATTAAAAGAACTGAATTTAGTACTGAACTTTTGAAATGGTAAAACATAAAACGTTCAAAACTTTTGGAGATCACTGAGCAGACTTTTTGCGTTCTGTAGTCATTTTGAAATTTGATTGATATTTCCATCCTCTGAACACATGTATATTAATTCATTTGATGGCAATTAATCGTGGGCTGCCTTCTGACATCTCCAGTAAAACACTATTATAAGTTAACTAAAAAATAGTCTGTCTTCCCATTTATAAAAAAAAAATACTTTAAGGCTCAATTAAAAGCATCCCCTCCTTCCCTAGTCCTTCATCCTGCTTTGCACTTCCTCCTGCTGGCAGTCATCACATTTAGTCCTTATTTTTATTTTTACGAGGCTTATCAATTGATCAAGTTATTTTAAGTGCTTCCTTCACTCTGTTCTATAAAGTCTTCAGAGACAAGGCTTACTTTTTCTCCTATGTATCAATTCCTCCATTTGTTACGTAAGGGTAGTGTGTCTCTAAATCTTAAAACATTGTAATACTAATGGCTAATAACCATAAGAGTCATAAAATAACCTTAGTTCAGTTAGTGGGGTTTTCTGTTGTTTGTTTGTTTGTTTGTTTGTTTTGGTGTTCTTCTAAGAATCATAGCAGGAGTAGTGGTCAGTGGTCCTTCTCTATGTTTACCAGGCATAGATATTTACTACCTCACTTAATATTTGTAACAACCTATTGAAGAAGGTAGTGTTAGTTTCAATTTTATTATAAAGGAAACTAAGCCAAAAATGGTTAGTAGCTTCTTAAGGTATTGTTATCTTGAGTGAAGGAGGTAAATTCTGAAGTCAGATTCAGAATACATGTTCTTAAGCAATGGTGCATACCATGTTCATTGATTCTGTACTAGGATCATAGGTCTACAAATGAAGCTGCAGGTATTTGAACTCCCACCATTTTCTTTCCATCTTGCAAAAGAGGAAAGTTCCCAAAGAATATTCCTTATGTATAAGATATAAGAGGGCAACAAAGCCATAAGGAACTAAACTATCACTCAAGGAGGAGGGGTCTTTCAGGTGCAGAGAGATCCTCATCTTGGGAAGGAGCAGTGGTCCTCATGATTGGCTGGATGACTGCTGGCCAGACTGAACCCTAGTTTCTGTGGGTTGGGTTAGGGTGCACCCACACAGGACCACAAAGCACTGTGGAAATTGCCATTCAAATCCTTGATTTTATTGCTCTATTCTTATAAAACTGAATAATACTGAGGCTTTTGTCAGTGTTGTTTTTGTTTATATTGAGCTCTTCTACTTCAATATTTTAAAGACCCAAAGTATTGATTGGTACAGGAAGAAATTTAAATGAACCACCTAGCATTCATTCAAATACAATCAACAAAATGCCAGAGTAACTATTTCTTAAGTGGGACTGGAGGTTAGCACAGTTGGTAGGGCGCTGCTCTGTTTTCTCTGATGACCAGAGTTTGATCCTCAGCACCAAAAAACGAGAAAAGGACATGGCAACTCACTCCTGAAGCAAAGCCGAAACAGCCAATGAGAACCCTGTGAGGGTCACAATGAGTTGGACTCCACTAGACAGCACCTAACATCAACATCATTCCTTAAGCAATAAAACTACTTAATTACCCCAGTAATACCAAGTCTAGGGAGATTTGTTCAGGTTTGTACAGCAACTCAAGGTTATCATAAAAAAATTCAGTCACTTTTTTCTCCTACTCCATCCTCAAACTTGTTGGCTTTTCCTCTTAAAGCTAAGTGCTTCATAGTCTCAAAATGGTGTTGGAAACTTGAGGCTTAATTTCCTGATATAGCGGCGTTCAGTGAGGAAGAAAGGGAGAGGGAAACAAGGAAGCCTCCTCTTACCATCATGCTTGGTGAAGTATGATATCATTCTCAGAAATCCTAGATCTCATTATCTTTGCAATGTGGAGACTAGAACTTGTCAGGTGACTCCGAAAAGCCCCTGGAGAGGCTGAAAGGGAAGTGATATCAGTTGTTGGTTTTGTTTGGTTCTCATCAATAGGGTAAAACTTCTGCCAGCCATCCGCAAAGAATATTATAGCCCTGTCAGCCAAAAAGGAAAGGATAAAGACATTGATACCAATAGGATTAAATAGATCTTTTCAGAAATCCATTAATTATTTCAGTAACCCTGAGTATTGAGAATTTTAAATAGGTAAAAACACCATAAAGTTTTAGAAGAAATGGATTAGTAAGTCTCAGTTTCCAACATTTAAAGTATGGATTTCCATATGTCCAACTATAAATGTAATTTACCTGTTAGTAACCTACTGAGAACATTCCATTATGAATAAGGACTTGGAAAATCTCTAAGTTCAAAATCTCCAAGCTATTCTGTAGAACTTTGGGAAATACTTTCATGAAAGCTTGAAATTAAGTTCAACAAAATAACTTTTTAGGAGTAATTTAAGTAAATGCTTAATATTGTATAAATTAACAGGAAAAACAAATTTATCCTATCAAGTGTGGTTCAAAAAAAAGATTCACTTTCTGTGATTTTGGATTTCTTATTTAGGAAATTAAATTAGGCAATCAATCCTTAGAGACTTTATGTCAGAGTTTTAGCATTTTAATATGATATAATGGCAAGTCCTACAATTTTCATGAAGATAATAAAAAATAATAGCATAAAGACAGTACTCATTCCTAGGCAGTACTGTACCAAGATGCACACATTAAAGTTTTTAGTCCTAAATTTCTAAATGACTCTCCTTGACACCCAATTTACAGAGGGACAAATGAATATAATAAGTATATGTAAAATTGTGAAAATAATGAACAAAAATATATTTGAGTTAAATATATTTTCAGATGAATCAAATAAGAGTTTAGAAAATTTGACTTCTGGCAAAATACATTGTAACCTGACATCTAAATACTTGGAATCTTCCATAATTTCTGGACTAGATTAAAACCAATGCTTCAGTCTGAAAACATTCTCTTTTTTCACCTCTCCCTCCTCACAGGCAGTGAGCACAGACCCTGTCCCAGTGAAATTACACTATGACAAGTCACATGACCAGGTCTGGGTGCTGAGCTGGGGCACCATGGAGAAGACCTCTCCCACGCTGCAGGTAGGTGCATCTGGATGTGCTCCAAGAATCAGGATCTTCAAGCCTTTGGATGTCTCACTGGATATTGATGAGTGACTAGTCACAACAGTCTTCCTTCTGAAAGCTATAGGTTTAATTGCTACATCTACACAAAACAGGAAAAAATGTTGATACTCAAGTATGTATTTGGAATTGGGAAAAATCACAGGTCATATTCACAAGATGATATTTATATATACAAAATAATAAGCTATGGTAACAAAGTTCACACCATTAGAAAAAAAGTCATAATGCCCCTGTTTGTTATTATAACAGAGTTCCTGAGACCCAGTGATTTATAAAGCACAGAGGTTCATTTTGGCTTACGGTTCTGGTCCAAGGGTGTGCTAAAGCTTCTGGTGAGGGCTTTCTTGTTGCATCATGTCATGGTGGAGGGCATTTTGGGACAAGACAGAAGTCACATGCCAGGGAGGGCTTGCTTTTATAACAAAGCCAATCACCCCCCTACCTTTCCACACTCCTGCACTGGTACCAAATTTGCAACATATGAACTTTTGGAGGACACTTTTAAACTGCAGCGTTAACTTTCAGCAGCTTCCAGGAGGCAGTGAGATAGAGTCCAAGAGAATTAGCAACAGCTTCAAAGCAGATCTCCATTTTTTATCTAAACATATAGTGTTTTATTATATGAACATGAGCTTGTTTTTAATTGGAGAATATGCTGTGCTGTTCTTGTGAGATTTGCTTCTGCTTTGAAGTTGTTTATGTGAGGACTTCAGACACAGAGAAAGAAAAATATGCATTTTGATTGTGACCCTTGGGCACAGTCTTTAGATTTTTGGAGTTTCAAGTTTAAGAGGAAGCAGAGAAAGAACTGGAAAAAATGTTTTGCCCTAGAAATATGTTTTATAATATTTCTCAAACTGCCCTATGATTAGCCTCTGCTTTGCACGTGCCTCTCTTCATGAGTTCCTACATTATTAACTTTTTGCCATTTTTTTAAAAAGTATGTTGGGTGCAATATTTTTATTTCCAACCAGTTGTCACTAGCAATATTTTTAATGTTTCCAAGGCTTTCCAATGTTTCCAAACCTTTCCAAGGTTTCCAATGTTTTCAATGTTGCAATATCTGCCTTAAAAGTGACAGAGCTATTGAAATGAAATATTTCAATTAGGTGTCATAACGATGAGTTGTTTCCTATTCACTAGAGATATGTGGCATTGGAAACATCTGAAATACAGCATTTCGGTTATCTGTTCTGCATATCAAATCACATCAAATTCGGTGTCTTAAATCAAATCAAAGAATGACTTCTCTCTCCCAATTCCATGATGTGGCCATCTGGGTAGGTCTGCTGGTGTGACCTAGGAAAATAAACGTTGTGGCTGCAGCCACCTACAGGTCCAAAATGGGATCATCACAAGCCCATCGTGAGGCAGCCATGCTTGCCTGGCTCCCTTGCATGTCCTGCACATGACTGTGTGCCCGATACACAGGCATCCTCACAGCTCAGGTGATGAGAGTGGAAGGCATACGGCCAGTTATGATCAAGGACCAGAATTCACAGAAAGTCACTTCTGCTACATCCTGTTAACTAAAGCAAATCTTACCACCTGCTCATCTGCAAGGGGACTGTGCGGCAGAGCCCCTGTCTTCAAGGGAAAAGAATAATCTCCACGGTGGAAGATTGTTTGAATGATCTATCACAGTAGGGTAAGGGGGTCTAGTTACCTGAGATTTTTTGTGTTTAAGTATAGTCTTGATGAGATAATAAAATAGGTCAATGCAAATGATTTTTTTAAAATTTTACTTCTATAAATCACTTTTACTGCTATTTATCTTACAGCTTAAGGGGAAAAGTTTAAAAAGCTTAAATATGTAATATTCCTTTTTTCTTTAAAGATCTTTAAACATCTTTCTTTAAAGATCTCCACTTATTTTCAATATCCCATATTTAGAGTCAATCCCTTCCCTTTACCTTTGGTCCAAGGTACTTGGATAGATTTAGAACTTTCCAAGGAGTGAGACATAGCTCAGTGGTAGAGCACTTGGCTACCAAGGACAAGGCCTTGAGTTCAATCCTCAGCACCCTAAGAAAACAAAAACCTTCACAATTGACATGGCTAATATCTTATATGACGTTGGCAGGCATGGTGGGTTATACCTGTAATTCCAGCACTCAGGAGGATCCTGAGTTGGAGGCCAGCCAGGACTACATAGTGAGGTCCACGCCAGTGCAAACTTCAAAGTGAGACCCTGTCTCAGAGAAAACCCAGAGGGAGAAAAAAATTCTAGCTGTTAGAGCTTTCCCACAAAGTTGTTTAGGTGAACTGCTTCAATATCATACAGAAGAACAAATTAATTAATTAATTTTAAAAAGGTTTTATGAAGGTCCTATGTAATTTCATGGGGCTGGGATTTAGCTCAGTTGGTTGAGTGCCGCTCTGCAGTCTCTGAGGTCTCGAGTTCGATTCCCAGCATCACAAAAACGGAGAAGGATGTGGCAACCCACTCCCAAGGCAATCCTGAAACAATCTGCCATTGAAAACCCTATGAGGGTTGCTATGAGTTGGACACGACTTGACAGCACCTAACAACAACATGAAATTTCACACACATTGTCCAGCCATCAAAAAATGAAGCTATTTTTCTTTATATGCCTAGTTAAAAAAATTTATTCTAATGCAATATAGTGAATGTTTAAAATATTTACTCACTTAGAAGTTAAATTAGGTATCACATCTCAAAATATAAAATAAGATATAGAAATTGAGAATGACCAGCAAAATAGTTCATATAAGCAGGGTTATTTATGTAAGGTTTGAAAGATAGGTAGATGTATAGATAAATAAACAGAAGGAACATTCACAGTCTTGTATCAGAGAAAAGACTCTGTCATTGTCACTCACTATTCGTGTTTATTCCCCATCTTTCAGCACTGCCCTGTGTGGTAAGACACTAATGTCAACTTACACATTTGGCACAGTTGCTCTATAGCAGAGGGACCCTGGAATTCAGAGACTAAGTTTTCTTAGGCAGCTGGCATATGGTCTGATCTTCCCCTCTGGAGAGATTTAAAAATAAATAAATAAATAAATAAATAAATAAATAAATAAATAATAAAAACATTTTCTGGGATGTATGAACATTTTCTCCTTGGAGAGAGGACAGGTCTGTGCCCAGGGCCAGGGCAGCCTGTAAATGGCTCAAGCGAGGTGAGTCTCTAATCTCTCAGGAGCCATTCCCACCACTGGCCTCCCAAGCATTTCTGACATGCCTCTAACTAGGTTTGCCAGTGCCCTTTGCTCAGAAGAACCTGACTCTGCAGAAATGTCAAAATGTTCATGGATAATGGTCTCCCAACAGGATTACCCGGAAATGGCAGCCAAGGAAAGGGCATTTAAGATATGTTTGCAAAGGGAACAAATACTCCTTTGGAGAAATTGAATTCACAAAATTAAACCTATTGGCAAGCACTTATTTGGGCTCTAAAGTTCTTGTGCTTTATTGGCGAAAGAATAGGCTGAGAAGAGCTGGGATCTAGGCTGGTGAGGGACCTCCATTTTTGCTCTGGTCCAGCACATATTATAATGGTACCCATTGACTCAGGAAGATGTGAAAGCATTTTCCCAAGATTAGGAAAGGTCTACTTTTCCATTTTGCACTTTTATTTCAATTTTAATTTAACCTATACATCTTTGCCAATTTTGAAGGCAAAATACATATTTTCTGTGATATTTATCATTAATTAATAAAAACCCATAAGCTGACATAACTTTAGGTATTCATGACAGTGATTTTCCAGTTAGTATCCCTAGATGAATTCTCAAAGTTTCATCATAACTATATTTTTGTTTGTAAATGACATCTATGCCTTCGGAATGTTTTCTTTCTTTCTTTTTGTTTTTTGTTTGTTTTTGTTTGTCTTTTTGGTAGGGGGAGCTGAACGTAGGGCCTTGCACATGCTTTATAAGCACTGTACCACTGAGCTGTACCCCTAACTTTCCTTTGTAAGATAGTTTTTATCATGAGATAGAAGTTCGCTGAGTTACTCAGGCTTCCTATGGCCTCGAACTTGAGATCCTCTTGCCTCAGCCTCTGGGACTATAAGTGTGCACCACTGTGCCCAACTCTGCCTTAGGAAATTTTAAGAATTGCTATTGTAGAAGGCATGAGGAGCAAGTATTCTGAAATCTTACCATCTGTGTGTACTGTCTTTTCAAATGCACAAGAATTAGAGAAGGTAGTATTCCCAAGGGGCAAAGTCTTTCGATTTTCCTATGGTCAGGAGGTCAGTCTCAGCCAGGATGGGGGATGAAGGGAAGCAGCAGCTGTGGTGTATGAAAGAAGTCACAGAGTCCAGTAACAGGATACCCAAAAAGAGCAACATAAACATGTGCATCTTTGCAGTTAGTCACCTCTGCTCTGAACCAGGCCATCCATTGTAACCTACTCCATCCCAGCTGTATGAAGGATCTAGAACCATCATGAAACAAGGTCCAGATGGCACAAAGCTAAAGAAGAGGCATGGAATTTATTATGACCTTGGACTCGAGAAAGCACAAAGGGGATACTCAGCAAATGTTTCTTTTATCTATCAGGAAGGTTGGGGTTTTCATACATACATTATGGTATTTTTTGAAGATTAAATTTATGATTCCTGTAAATCACTTAGAACACATATTGGCACCTGACCAGGTCTAGATATGTTTTATTATGTCGTTAATAGTCTAAGTTTTGCTAATTTTAAATATGTGTAAATGTATTTTGAAATGTATAAACATCTGTTCTTTCTAAAGGGGGGAAATTGGAGAGGTCAAACTTTTTACTACTATGAATGGCTAAATGCATATAGTGTCTTTAAGGATCTTTAGTTAAAAACTGTGGTTCTAAACCGGGTGCAGTGGCGCATGCCTGTAATCCCAGCAGTTTGGGAGTCAGAGACAGGAGGATCGCAAGTTTGAGTCCAGAGTCAGTCTGCTTAACTTAGCAAGACCCTGTCTTAAAAGTAGAAGAATGGGCTGAGGGTGCAGCTCAGTGGTCCAGCACTTGCAAAAGCATGAAAGCACGAGGTCTTGGGTTCAACCCTCAAGGCAAAAAAAAAAAAAAAAAGCTATGCTTCCTCCCTCCACTGGGCACATGGTTTCGTGGGTCGTGTGGTAAGTCCTGACACATGAGGTGTATTGTGAATGGAAGTATCAAGATGTGTGGCTACTCTCTCAGTTTGGAACACTCAGTGAAAATAGCAGATATCCTGCCAGCTCTCTGAGACAGCAACATATGGGAAACAAAATCTTTAAGGTCTACGCCACTAAGACTTTAAGGCTTATTTTCTGTTTCAACTGTTTTAACTGGCCTAGCCTGTACTATTATAATCATTTATTTCAATGAGCATAGGAATTCTTTTTATGGAACTCACTTTTTAGAAATAAAATGCTCTTTATTTCTGTAATTAAAAACCAAAGGAAGAGATTTCATTTTGAAGGATAATTACTATTTTGCTGCGGTGCAGTTGGTTAGGAAGTTCATTTCGCAGCCATGTGTAGAAAGCACTTAGCAGGGGAAAATGTGGAGGCAGGAGAGAAAGCCCTCAGAAGGCTGAACACAGAGCAGTGGTTGGGAGCAGAGACAATGAAAAGGAGCGCACTGTTACAGGAAATCTGAGGAGAACTGACGGACTTTGGCACATCCCAGGATATAAGAAATAGAGTTTAAATATAGTGATCTTTGCTTTAACAGACTATAAAAGTTTAAGCACTAATGATGAAAGAAAAAAACTTCTGTGAGTAAAACATACTTTCATTGGTTATTTTCAATGCATAGGAATTAGGGTTTTACAGTATGATTTATATGTTCCAAAACTTTTTAAAGCTTAACTATTATTTGTGATTTATCTTGGAGTTTTCATAGCTTTGCTCAATAGGAAGAATTTTGCCCTGGTATCTGATTTACATCGTGCCTTGGCTTGTCTTTATTTTTCTCATTACAGCAAGGATAATATTTTTATAATGCAGTAGTTGCTTATGTGTATCTTTACAAGCATGTGTTTCTTTTTTTTTTTTTTTTTTTTTTTTTTTTTTTTTTTTTTTTTTTTTTTTTTTTTTTTTTTTTTTTTTGCGGTACTGGGGGTTGAACCCAGGGCCTCGAGCCTGCATGCTCTGCAAGTGCTGGACCACTGAGCTGCACCTCAGCCCATTTTTTTTACTTTTTGAGACAGGGTCTCGCTAAATTACACAGACTGCCTCTGGTCTTGAACTTGCGATCCTCCCGCCTCTGCCTCCCGAGCCGCTGGGATTACAGGTGTGCGCCACCACGCCCGGCCAAGCATGTGTTTCTTAACAACATGGACAAATGCTGAGAAAGACATAGTAGGTAATTTCTGTCTTGTGCAAACATCATAGAGTGTACTTGCAAAAACTAATGGGGCTGGTGACATCACCAACACAATGTGTCTTTTCGGACCACTTTTGTATTCATGGTCTTTAGTTGACTGAAATGTTCTTCTGTGGCTGTATTTTGTACGACTGTGTTTGTATTTTAAACATAGGTTGCCCAAGGCAAATATTTTTCCACTTTTTGTTTCCTTATAAAAACAAAAGTTACCATGTTGGAAATCAGCAAGGCAATTAGAAGCTGCAATTTGCTTAATAATAAGGTGATTTGGAGGAGCACAATAAGGAGTCTATGCAAACGGGTGACAGGAAAATTTACTTCATGTCTAAATAAAGTCATACCTCATACTATTAAGAAAATGTGCTAAGCACAGCATGTTATGTCTAGGTAATAACCCTGGCCAGTGGGAATGTGCCTCACCACACCATCCACACCCAGCCAGTGGGAAAGCAGTTTGACCGAGTAGATGACTTTTTCATTCCCTCCACGACGCTCATTATCACCCATATGAGGTAAGTGCTGAGTTGAATGACCAACTTTTTAACATGGCTATCCAATTTTATTAAAAGCACATGAAATCATAAAGCAATTTAGTCATAAAACAAACCCATGGATGTGATTGCACACAGTTTAGTTTCTCCTATCTCCCTGATGCTCTTTTATTGATCAAGATTAGAGTTTCCCACCATATGTTTCTTTTTATGGCTGAGAAAGAACTGAATGAATTTGTAAAGACACAGTTGTATTTTGTTATTCTTATCAATTGAACAGTTAATATTGTTCCAAATTGTTATTACAGTCCTTTGTCTCAGGCTCTTGAAGAATGTTGCTTTTCCTGAAAAAATAAATGATTTAATGATTTAGTAAATGATTTAAATGATAGAATCACTTCACAAGGGGAAAGAATGTGCATTTGAACTTGGCATGATGAAAAAATGCCAGTCATAGAGATCAATTTAGTATGTTTGTATAACACTTTTTGCCACTTTTTCTCATCTTGAAATTAATATATTAAGACATCTAGTAAGTTGATGTGAGATGTTTGAGGTATGCACTATGTAAGACATTGTTGAAATGTTTTTATCTCTCCATGTATTTATAAGAAGTGAAAAAACAATATTAACTTCTAGTGCCATCTCCCTAAGGCTTCATAGTAGTCGTTTAAACCCTTTAGGGCAAGAAGCAAAGAGTGTGCATTTAGGCTGCATGCAGTAGATGCTGTGTGATCCTGTGTGCATAGGTATAATTGACATGCTGTTAGAACACTGCTGCAGCTCTTCAGGTTCCGAATGATTACTACATACTACATCCAAATAACATGAACAAAGAAAAGGCATGATTGTATTTTAATTATTTCTACATATTACAAAAAAGACTGAACATATGCTGGAGGATCTTTTAAACCATCTTTATTCCTTTCAGGCATGTGTAGTGAAATACATGGGTGTCTAACCAGTACTTATAAGTATTTAATTTATAAAAATTAAATTAAACCAATCCACTCTGCACAAAGAATCCCATTTTAATGTATGAGAATGATCATCAAATTTGCTATTGCAGCTCAAAGTCATTACTCCAATTACTACAGTGAGTGGTAAGAGTAAAAGTTGGTATGCATTTCCAAAATTAAACTGTTAAGTATGTAAAGTATTTTTAACATAATGAGGGTTCATTCCACATCAGGAACACCTGAGCGATAGATACCGTCTTTTATCCAATCAATTTCATACAATATATTTTTAACCAAATTTGGCATGCGTATAAATATACGTTGCTGAGACTGAATTTGTATGAACTGTGTTTCTTCAGAATTTGACACTACTTTCTGTCTGTTGTACTCAATAGATACTTCCATGCCAGGCAGAAGGTCTGACACATAATACATGCTTAATTAATATTAATTTCCTTCCTCTGGCCTTGTATCACATTAATCTGCTTTTCTCTCAGAGTGTGCCATGCTCATTTCAAAAAATTTATATCTTCCATGTCTGATAAAGAGTCAGGATTTTATATCCTTGTTGCCTAAGAAACAGTGGGCCATCAATTCATGTTTCTCATTGGAATGGAAATAAAGGAGGAGAAGATTGTTACGCTATTCCTATGATCTCATTTAGAAGAAGGTTATATTTCGAATTACTGGATTTCTATGTATCTGACATTACTGGCCTTGCGGCCCGTGCCACACGTGGAGCACACGAGTTGCATGGAGCAAGTGGATGGCAGAAAAATCTACATCTGCTGCCAGACACATCCAAGTCTAAGTGTCCTGGAAGCACCATTCGTTATGGGCTCTGGTGACCTTAGCCATGTCCCTTCATGTCCTTCTGAGGACTGGAATGAAACAGTGTTGCATTATTAGGTTGCTCAATAACAGATGCTGTCTAGACAATTCATAATCTGCACAGGTGCAGTGGCTTCTTCGTGATTATTTACAATTTTGCTAAAAGTGTCTATTTTTCCCTGCCTGATTTCCTGTCATTTTTTCCTCCACTTTCCCCTGCTCTGTTTTGTTTCTGTACCTGGAAGCCTTCCCAGCCTTCTGAAGCCCGTAAGATAAATCAGAACTAATGAATTTTAAAATACAAAAATGAGAATGATAATTTGCTTGAATGTAGTAATGACTTCATTAGATGGATGCATATATGTGTGTGTTTATATATCATAAGATAACTATATATACACATATGTATGAATATGCATATATGGATTTGAGATACAGATGTATATATATACACACACACATGAAATATTATATCGTGTACTTTAAATATATACAATAAAATACCAAAAACCTTAATAAATTTATGTTAAAATTTTGATAAGCAAAATATACAAAAGATAATTTCACAAAATTTGGGAAGTTCACTTTTTAAGAGCATTTGAGATTCTCAACACCTCAATTCTTCAAATTCTAATTCAGGTAATTTTTGGATTGCCCTCAGGATTTGCACTTCAGGAAGCTAGATTTCATGTTCAGAATGTCTGAGAAGGAGGACCTGGTGCCACCTGCCCATTCACCTCCTCCACTGAAATCTGTCCCCTTCCATGAACAGTGCAGCCTAGGTGCTGTGTGATCATCCTGGATTTGTCCCAGAGAGGAAGAGCTTATTAGTGAAAATGTCCTTGTATGGTTTTAATAAAATGAAAGAATAAACTTCTCTTTCTTCTCCAAAAGAATCTGAAGATTATGTAAGCCCCAGGCTTGGGATGGGTCTCCAGCTGTACCATCCTTATGTCTGATCTCAACAGATCTCAGAAGCTAAGCAGGGTCGGGCCTGATTACTACTTGGATATGAAACCACCTGGGAATATCAGGTGTTATAGGCATGGAAGGACCTGGCAGCCCACTCCCAAAACAGCCATTGAAAACCTTATGAATAGCAGAGAAGCACTGACAATAGTGCCAGGCATGGCAGAGTGTCGACTTGTGTTTCATTTGCAGAGGAGATTTAGTGATTCTTATTATCAGTCTTTTGAAATTAGGCAAGAAATTAGGAAGTAATTAAAAATAAGTTAATATTTTTCAGAACCATTTCTTTCAATGATCATGTTAAGCCTCAAAGCAGCAAAGTCTCAAAAAACATAGACATTTCCATAATTGATTGCTTTATTTTTGATACTATTCTAAAAAGAGAAAATTTTAAATGTCACATTCTAGTTGTAGTATATGTAAACATTGCAGCTTGCTGAGATGGTGCTGCTAGAATTTGCATAACATAAATGAAAAACAATAGGTCTGGCAGCAATATGACGTGCTATGATATTTTCTTTTACTGTGTGACTAAAAGAGGGGTGGGGCTGGGATTTAGCTCAGTTGGTAGAGCGCAGCTCTGTAGTTTCTGAGGTTCCGAGTTCGATTCCTAGCCCCGCAAAAATGGGAGAAGGATGTGGCAACCCATTCCCAAAGCAATCCCAAAATAATCTGCCATTAAAAACCCTATGAGGGTTGCTATGAGTGGGACATGACTTGATGGTACCTAACAACAACAACAAAAGAGGGGTGAGGAGAATTTGGAAATTAAGAGAAGAACCTGAGATATTAAGGAATGGGAGACTAAATTTTTTCCTAGCACTTTTTTAAAACTCATCTTCACTAATTCTTCTGAGGATGGTATACTTTTGGTGGCATGGAGCAAGGATATGTGAGGCGTACACAGAGGTCAGTGTGCAGCCAAGCAGGGAAATGTGCCTGGAACGCCAGAAAGTGTCATCTATGGCAAATGCAAGAATTAGCAGGAGGCTTTCTTAGAGCTTTTGACCTGCCGAGTGTTGGGAAGATGACAGAAGCAAGAAATCAACATCTGGATTGAGAAAGAATAGCTAACGTTTGGGCTACATGGTCTTACAAGTGGAAATGCTATAAGATGTCCACTGACTACAGTAGTACCTTTGATACAATTTAAAACAAGTGCCATTAGATGGAGGAAATGAATTTATAGCCTGTTCTTTCTGTCACTTGCCAATCAGGACTCTTGTACCTCTTCTGACTCTCCAAAGTAGAGTGTGAACAGAAACAAGTTTAATCCCATCTGGCTGACGTATGCTGGTGTCAGCTGGCCAGAGGCCATTTACAGTACATACAAGAAGGAGAGGATTTCCGAGTTACATGTCTACTTCTAGAACTAGTCCTGTAAGTAGTGAGGGAAGGTGGCATCTAAACTGCCCTGGTTTGCAGTGCCTTGAAAGGTTTACCTATCCTTGAAACATGTCCCTGCCACAGTGTGATCATGTTGCCTGGAATTTCAAACCACATCTGTGTATTTGATTTCCCTTTCTATAGAAATAATTCTTTAAAGTGCTTCTATTTCTTGAGAGCCTGCAACCATACCACTGTGGAGTCCAATCTCATCAGATCTCAGAAGCTAAGCACGATCAGACCTGGTTAGCACTTGAAAAGAAGACCACAGAGGAACACCAGGTGCTGCAGGCTTTGGAGAAGGACCAGGCAACCCACTCCCAAAAAGCAATCAGCCATTGAAAACCCTATGAATGGCAGAGAAGCACTAACAATAGTGTTTCCTCTGTTGTATGCAAGATCGCTATGAGTCAAACGCCAATTCAAAGGCACTGAACAACAGCAGCAACATTTATTTTTATTAGAAATTTTTAATGTACATCATAATACAATTCATTTTGACATGCTTTTCATTGTGACAATTTCCATATATGCAATTTGATAAACATTATTCATGTAGGTTACCCCTTACCCTCCCTTATGTTCCCCCCCTCCCCCCTTCCCATCTAAGTTTCCCATCCAAGTCTTCTCTATCTTTTACTATGTAGTATTTTTCTATATGTCCTTGGGTTCCATTTCTGTTTAAGATAGAAACTTTTCCTGTAGTGGTCTTTGTTTTTATCTTGTTAGAACAATTACATGCGATTTCTAGTGCATTTATATTGACCTCATTCTTATCTTCCCTCCCCCTCCCTTTTATTATGATCTGACCTTTGAGTAGGATTTTTCCTTCTTGTAATTTTGAATCAGCTCCCTCATATGAGTGAGAACATGTGTTGTTTCTCTTTCTGAGCTTGTGTTTGTTCACTTAAAATAATTTTCTCTAATTCCATCCATTTTGCTGCAAATGACCCTATTTCATTTTTCTTGATTGCTGAATAGTATTCCATTTTGTATATATATCATAGTTTTTTTTATCCACTCTTCTGTTGAAGGGCACTTTGGTTGATTCCATATCTTTGCTATTGTGAAAAGCGCTGCATTGAACATGGAGATGCAGGTGTCTTTGTGGTATGATGACCCATTTCTTGAGAGGAAAATAGAGCAGGTAGAAAATTGATACTTTTATTACTCTCACATTTTTCATTATGGATCTGCAGTGCTTTGAAATTAATGTTTGTACTTGGGAGGGTGTGTATGTGTGGGTACACATGCACATAGGTGTGGATATTTCTTTTCATCAGTGGTTACATGACACACAGTAGGATGGACAGAGTACAACTGTCAATCACAATGAGGAGACATTATAAGCAGTGCACACGAATATGAAATCAAGGAAATGCCAATTGCCACACTTTTTTTTTCTCATCTGTGGTTGGCCTGATAAACAAAGCAAGCTAACAAATGCACAACTAGTGTTCAAAGGCTTGCTTGTAACTTTTCTCCATTCCCTTTCCCATACCTAAGAAATTTGGGCTGGATCAAATTTCTTAGGTTGGGTTCCCGTTCCATTAGGGTGAATGGGCTGGAGAGGACAAGGGTAGCTGGAAGGCACTCCTGTAGGATCCCCAGAAGCCAAGAGAGCACTCAAAGCTCCAGGGACTGCTTTATTTCAGCTGCATCCAGGTCCCAGCACACCACGCAGGAACACAGTGACCTGAAATGAGAAGCGGCAGGCAGCACCCTGCAGTCTGAGAGTGGAACAGCAAGCTGTTTTCTGTTATAAATTACAGCAAGGAAATGATTAAGAAGGGATTGGGCTTGATATATGTTTCCTTAAAGCTCCTCCAAGGGAAAAATAAACACTCTGTGAAAGTGAAAGTTAAAGTATATCATTCTACCTCATATTTTATCATATCTGTTAAAGCAAAAGTTATATATATGGTCAGCCATATATCACCACAACTCTGCTCCTGTGACTTGATTCATGGATAGGCCAGGTGTATGGAGGTCCAGTATTGGCACTAAAATTGTACTTTACATTCAATAGTATTTTAAACAAAGTTTAGTCCCTGGATAAGAAGCAACAATTAAAATCGTGTCAAAAATATTTTAGATGAATATTTAACAAAAGGCACAATTCAGTGAAGTACTTTTTCTTACTCCCTCTATATATATTAATTCAGCTTATAAAGAGAGGTTCACTAACAAACAAAAACCAGTCTGAATATACATAAAGCCAAAATCATGCTATCTATGCTCTTTGAAACAGTGGACATCTGAAATATGTATATGATCTGAGACTGCCCTTCCCTTTTCTTGTTTTCAAAACTTCTTCAGTCTTTTTCTCTACCCCAGACAAAACAATTTTAGATTGGCAGGGCCTGTTGTCTCATGGGATCATCACCTCCCCAGAGCCCAGTGCACTAACTGTAAAGTAGAAGGCATTCATAAATTGTTTATCAAACAAAGTATACACATATCATTTTACGTATGTGTGCCCACATCCACCTGCAAGTCATTGTTGGCAAGCTTTCCAGTGTTCTTATTTGCATGCAATGCGTCGAATATGCAAACTTGATAACTTTCCTCAGCTTATCTCTAAATAAGTAAGTGTACTATGCCCTTCAAGCTTTGATCTATGATGCCATTCTGCCTCTTTTTCATTACGGTTATGGGATCTGCTTTTATTTTGGCAGTACTTTCAACCTCTTTAGCATATTAATGTACCTTGCACATCATGGATAGTGTTTAGAAACTGGAAAATCCAGTTCTTGTGAAAAATTGTGTGTGTGTTTGTGTGTGCTCAGTTTGTTATTTTCATTATTTCTTGAGTTACAGAGCTCTGTTCTGTTCCCTTCTTAATCTCTACCCTTCACCAGAGCTTTTTCTGCTCTAGTTAAGCCTTGTTTTCATGGAAGAGTCTAGTGCCCAAAGTAGATGAACTAAATAGGCCAGCAATTCTTTTTTAAGGAATATTTATTTAGGCAATCAGATTGGTAGCCTGCATTTGCTCTAGAATATTTTTGTTGAATGGGGAAACAGGATTGGATTTAAAGAGCAAGTGATTATTCAAACACAGAAAATTAAATATCTTAAAAAGGGGGCATTTTATACAGGTGTTATTAGGAGACTCTGAAGTCTAGGATTTAATGAAACTTCTGAATAGACTGATTCTATGGCACTTTTGCAGTGGCATCAATGGAACACTAATAACATCATTTAGAAGCACTCCACATGGCAGATTGGACCCTTGAGTCTTATTATGCAAAGTGGAACCACTCTTGCTTCTTCTCTCAGAGGTCCTCATGCTAAGTCATCAAAGCGTTCCCTAAAACCCAGGGCTTTGCTTTTGAGAGGACCTTCGTATTGTCCTTAAGAAACAGCCATGGTGTAACAAATTTCTAGTTACTTTTGTCTCTTTCTCCCATGATTTCAAATGGCAAATCAAACTTATTTTTCCCTAGACAAATAAATTACATCCAGAGGTGAATTAGCTGTTTACTCCTTAGTAAAAACACACTCAGCTAATAAGATTTGTAAAGAGATTCAGGTGTTCCTCTCCTTACTGTGGGGTTGTATCCCTGTGTTGTTGTTTGGTGTTCTCAAGTTGGGTCTGACTCATAGGAACCCCAAGTACCGCAGAAGGAAACACTACTAAATACTGTGTCATGCACACAATTTTTTATGTTTATGTCCACTGTTGCAGCCACTGTGCTTCTTCTCATTTTGAGTAGTGTTATAGCAGCAAATAGGAGAAGGACCTGGTTACCCACTCCCAAAAATCAATCCGCCATTGAAACCCTATGAACAGTAGAGAAGCACTGACAATGGTGTTTTGCCTGTTGTAGATAGGTTTGCGATGAGTCGGATACCAACTCGATGGCACCTCACAACAACAGCAGCAAAAGAAGGTCCCAGGGGCTTTACTCCATTCCTATCACTAAGGTCAACTCTGCTTTGAGGGAGAAACTCTCCCCCAGTCATTTCTTGAATGTCATCTACTCTGCGGGGGCGGGGGGGGCTCATTTTCCATCACTATATTTGACAGTACTTCTCTGCTACTCATAGAGTTTTCAATGGCTGATTATTTTGGAAGTGGGCTGTCGGGTCTTTCTCCTTAGTCTGACTTAGTTTGGAAGCTCAGCTGAAATCTGTCCACTATGAGGGAACCTGCTAGTATCTGAGATACCAATGGCATAGCTTTCAGCATCACAGCAGCACTCAAGCCCCCACATCATGACAACCTGACAGATACATGGGGGATGAACACTACTGGACATTATGTCATTCCTATGATCTTTTTTATGTTGAAGCCCATTGTTGCATCCACTTTGATAATCCATCTAGTTGAGGGTCTATCTTCCTTTGTTTCACTGACCTACCACTCTCCCAAGTCAAGTAGACTATACTATTTTGAATAAAGCATAGAAAGCATTAATAAGCTCTAATAAAATCTGTGCCTGCAACCCTATCAATGTGACGTCCGATCTCATCAGATCTTGGAAGCTACTCTGGATCAGGCCTGGTTAATACTAGGGTGGAGGAATACCTGGGAGCACCAGGTTCTGTAGCCGTGGGAGAAGGACCTGGCAACCCATTCCCCCAAAATAATCAGTCATTGAAAAAACCCTGTGAATAGCAGAGAAGCACTAACAATACTGTTCCACCTGTTGTATGCAGGGCCGCTATGAGTCAGACACTGACTCCATGGCACATAACAACAATAATAACAACAACAATGAAATCTGTGTAAAAAATTAACATGTACCAAGTTTTCTCATTCTTCATATTGTTAAGCACATATATTAGTTTTCTCTTGCAAGAAAAGGGTACATAGTGTATTTTACTAGAACATTAAAATTGAAACTTTTCTTGATACAATTTTTATTAAAATTTTAAAACTTTAAATACAGAAGTATACAATGTAAGACAAATTGTCTTTTACACTAAATTCTTACTGTGGCCCAGCAGATAACTTCCTCTTTCAGAACACAAGAATAAATTAATGACAACAATCAATAGAACATTTTAGAGATTTTCTGTAAATGTGGCTACTAAATGCTTATTTTATTTATCCATCACATTTTTTTTTCTTTGCTTGACTACAGGCACAATGTTAATTTAAAGTTAGTGATGATGGTTGTTTGAAGAGGTCTCTTTGAATTGGGCAAAATTGGTATGACTGATATTCATCTATACAACAATCTGAAACTACAAATTATTCATTGTAGATCCAACTGAGTTAATATTTTATATCATTTAAACTTTAGTTGTAAATCACATTTACAGAAATGCATGTCTGTCTAATTTTTTCTAAATTTTCTTCAAGTATATCCACTTGTTAACATTGACTTGTTATATCTGAAGTTTTATTTCTTCTTCCCTTTCTGAAAAAGCAATCAAGCAGTAAAATGTCAGGTTTTAGAGTTCTTAAGATTTGATTTAAAAATTAAGCACCTGAAAAAGATGTGAGGGAGCCCTTAAAATTAACTCTCTATGTAGTAAGTAATTCATATGGAGAAAATGTCCATGTAATCGAACATGATATCTGTCATGAATAAATATACTCGCCGTAACCACGTGAATGTATTAAGAGCATTAGGCAACATCAAACCATCACACGATTTTCCTCCAGTGTTTATACGAGCATGATGTATGCTATACAAAAATCTCTACCTCCATGCAAATTTTTATTCCCACCAGGAAATAACTTAATCCAATTCAGAAATTTTATTAGACAATAATGACTTATGAAAAGTATACACTGAACAGAAACAGCTTCACAGAAAATAGAAATGACAGTAAGTTCTACAGTGACCATTGAAACTGCTTAATTGAGTTATGTTTAAAGTCTCCTCTGTATACGTTAGGCTGAGGTTGATTTCTTTCTTTCTTTCTTTCTTTCTTTCTTTTTTTTTTTTTTTTCTGTACCAAGGAAACTCTTCCTTCCTTATCAAATTCCTATTGTGGTTGTTGTTTTCAGATAGAGGGATAATAAAATGTTTATGGATTTTTTTCTGTGAAAATTTATTTCAAGGAACAAAAAAAATCTCTACCTCCATCTAAATAATTTTTCACACCGGAACATAGTTTAATCTAATTCGAAGAAGTTTGACTGGGCAGAAATGACTTTTTAAGATGTGCAAGTGGGCTGCAGTAGGAACCATTTGGAAACATGTAGACACTTGAGAGGTACATTATTTTGCTACCAAATTATTTTATGCTTTGTGAATTTTTATGAGCTATTCTATATGAGCAGCATTATAATTAGGAGCCTTGTAGAAACAGAGCTACACTAACTGGATTGCTATACTTTTCATTTCCCAATTCTGATCAGTGTCCTGGCAATGTAAAATTAAGATATACTGATAATTTTTTGACACTTTTACTACTAATCTAGATTTAAAGTAATTTATTTTACTATCTTTTAACATTGTAAAATACTTGAAAACAGTTTTTGGACCAGCATAACATTTGCATTTGCAGATGCAAAATAAATGATATGTATTTTTCTGATTTCAAGGATCACTATTAAAATTTCAAATTTATTTGGAAACGTTTTTTCCTTTCTGTATTTCTACAAGTAAAACATAAATAATCAAATTCAAATTTTATTGCAAAGCTATAATGTAAGTAATTCAGTTTCACTTTTATTATACTTTAAAATAATCTCATAAATCATAAACTGAAGTATTTAGGAACTTTAGCAGAAAAATGAATTAAAATATTAAAGTGGGCCAAGTATATAAGAAATTTACTAGAAACGCATACAATATATAACTGTTTATTGTTATTGTTTTAATATTGAGTTTCCTTGGGTATTTCTAATTTTCATCTTACCCTATATATGTTGTTATTGTTAGGTGCAGTCAAGTCGGTATCTGACTCATTGCAAACCTATATACAACAGGCGAAACACTATTGTCAGTGCTTCTCTGCTATTCATAGGGTTTCAATTGCTGATTATTTTTTGGGAGTGGGTTGCTGGGTCTTCTCCCAAGCCTATACAGCACCTTGTGTTCGCAGGTGGTCTCCCATCCAAGTACTACCCACCCCCAACTCTCCTTACCTTGTGAGATCTGACAGGATCAGATGCCACAGGGCTATGGCTGCAGGCTACCCTATGTATAGTAATCATTTAAAGTATTTGCCTCTAACTTTCTTATTTTAATATCAGTGGGTAAAGTCTGAGTCTATATAGTCAAATCTGAGGTTACCATGGCATTTATATGCCTTCTACTTGTGCTGCTCGGTTGTAGTTTTTGTTTTTATCACTACAGGTATTTTATATGTTAATAGTACCTAAAAAACTTTGTGCACTTATTCTATGCCAGACACCAAACTATGCAGTTTTTCTGTTCTGCCTCACTTACATCTGGCAGCTACACAAAATTTTATCCCTATTCTACATATGTGAATCACATAGTAAGTGTTGGAACCATCTATAAACTCAGTTCTGTATAAATTCATCCTTAACACTTAACACATGACAGTATTTAAGTCCTTCCTTCACTTTCAGGGTATAACCTGATGACTCTGTAAATTATCCAAAGCACCCCTTACTACAACAGACTTGAGTCCTCAAGACATCCCTGCACAGTATTTTCTCGCCTATATGTACTTATTTGCACGATACTTTATTCTCCACCTCATAAATCCTTCAAGGCCCCCCTCAAAGCCATCTTTTATGACATTTGTCCTACTTCCTTTCATTGCAGTCCCCGTGGTATTTTGAATTTGCATTATTTCACAATCCTATGAGATGCGGACAGAAGTGAGTTTTGAGATCGCACAGGTCTAAGTTGGAAACCAGCTCTCAGCTCCTGTGGGTCCTTTGAAATAGCATTGAATACCTCTTAGACCAGTTTGATTTTTCCCTTCTGAAGGTAAATTACCTTCTGAAGGGACGGAGAAAGAATATGCTGTGGTGTCTGCAGGGACATTGGCTGTCAGCTTCTGTCTGACTTCACAAAGCCTGCTATGCATCTGTTCCCCTGCAGTGTCACAGACACACCCCAGACTGAGCTCCTTCACCTCGGCTTCACTGGTACAATCCACCCTTTCTCATTCCTCCATGTGCCACACTTTCCCCAAACTCGAATTCACCAGACACAGCATCAGGAGGCTCCTCTTCCTTAGCTGTGCCTAGGAAGGTGCAGCTCTACACTGGAAAAGAAAACCTTACTGTGGCTTAAGATGTAGGTCCACACGATGCTGAACCCACCTCCCTCAGCAGCACTTTCTCCCCACACTGATCTGCACACATTTTATAGCATGGTCCCGGGGGATTAAGCAGCCCCCTATTTCCTGCTTTCACTTAAGTTCTCATTTTTTTCTACACTACTCTTTTTCTGATCCTGACTTAGATCCTCTCCATTTATATTAGTTTCCTGGCCAAACTAAAAAAAAAAAACTCATTCGGATTCGTAAAACTTTCCATGCTCTTCAAGCACTTTAGGACAACCTTCTCCTCAGAGCTCACCTCTTGCTGGGAACCTCCAACCTCACCTCGGTTGCACACAGGCTTCCTTTGTTCATTCAGTAAGCAAGCGTGAGGCATGGACTGCTCACCTGCCAGGTGCCAGTCCAGGTTCCAACAGGAAGCTGAACTCAGATTTTGTCTTATATTGCTATTGTGCTGGGTCAGCGTCATTACAGTTTAATCAAAATTAAAACATGAAAGACTCTTTATAAAGAACTCACACTTTGGAACTCCAAGGATATAGATCCAAATCCAGGTTCTACCACTTACTTCAGTGTGGGTCCAAGTAAACTAAACTGTAGAATGCACTTACTGTAAAAACTGTGCATGCTGAGGACCTGCCTCCCTCTTGTAGGTCTGTGTCTTTTGGACATTTTTTCACTTATTTACTGGAGAGCCAAATAAGCACCTGTATCTTCTCTGGCACAATGATTATCCAGTCCCAGGCATGTGACCCACCTAGAGCCCTTAGGTTAAAAGAAGACTTGGAATGGGGCTCTTGCTTATTCTGTATGGTGGTCTAGACTTTCAGAACATGGCAATCCAGGACTGGGATACTGGTTTGTACCACATAATGCCTGGGTCTGATGTCAAATGGCCCAATGCCATCCTTTCTTCAGGTAAAGAGAAAATGAATTATAAGTTACTCTCCTGTAGAGTACCAGGCTAGGTTTAGCTCTACCAACTGAGAGAAATCCCAGCCCCTTATAGTAATTAGTACTTATTTTGTTGAAAAATAATGCACTTAGGAAACTTTACCTGGAAGTCTAGCTAGCATGGTGACTTTCAGTAAAAGAACAAAGTATAGTGAGGTAAGCCACAATGGGTAACTTACTGAACATTTCTCTGTGGTTTTAGGCACAAGGGAGACAGGGAATTTCCTGGTATTTGCCACCTCTTTAACACCACACTGGGTCAGCTCCTGTTGAGCATATTTTGGTCACTTGAGTCAGCTCAGAAGTGACACTGAACCTATAGGGTTGGCATCTGCAGAAGTGTTCTCAGTGTCTTTTAACTTTCAACAGATATAAGTGGAGTTGCTGGCTTATTCAGTCTTTGCCATTTATCGCTTCTTATAAGGTGCTGAGTCAGTGTCTGACTCATAGTAATCCTTTCTACAACAGACAAAACAGTGTTGTTAGTGCTTCTGGGCTATTTATAGGGTTTTCAATAGTGGATTGTTTTTTGGAATTGGATTGCCGGGTCCTTCTCCCAAGCCTACAGCACCTGATGTTCCCAGACGGTCTCCCATCCAAGTACTAACCAGGCCCAGCCCTGCTTGGCTTCTGAGATCAAAAGGGATTAGATGCCACAGTGGTACAGCTGCATGCATTTGTCCCTTAGGCCTATAAAATCCACAATTTCCCCTCACTTCTATTACTAGAAAACTAGTTTTGACAGGTAAACAAAGCAAGAATGAAGATTTTAAAGTCTTTTGGAGAAACCAGTGATTCCTGAATTAGGAAGCACCAAACTAAAGGTGGTTTCTTGTCTTGCTGAGGGAATACAATGAAAAGCCTTTCATAGGATAATCAGGAAGCAAAGGAAATATTTTATTGGTTGCAATTATATAGGTGGCTTATTTTGTCTACCCCTTTGGAAAGTCTCTAGTTGTGTGTTGGTGGCTTATGATTGGTTGAGCCTAAGGGATTTTTTTTTTTACTTTAATATGGCACTCACAAAAAAATAGCCCAACTTTTACATTTGCCAATAACCTGTTAAGTTTCACTGATGTTTACAAATCAAACAAGGTCAAGGTGGCCCCCATAGCAGAAATGGCTCTGTCTGGTTTTCTCAAGCCTGTATCCATTTCATTTTATTTTAACAGTGATACAAAGTCACTAGGACTTTGTTCTAAGGGGATTTTCTTTTATTTCATTGAAGATTTGACTGAAACTTGTGATTAAACAAAACCTTGAACACTGGGAATATTGTATAATTATTTTAAACTTTAAAGAATCTACATTTTGTTTCCACTCAGGTAGATTTCATTACAAATGTCCTGGATTGCTTGTTTGATATTTATGACTTTCATGCAATTCTGAAAATGCCCTAGGAGACATTAACTCAGTGATTTTTTTTTCTGGTGCAAAGCAATATACACTGGAGTGAATATGTTATTGGCTTCTCAGCTATTATTTGATATCAACCTTGTTCACAGAAAGATGGAGTAATATGTTAAGCTTATAAATAAGTTGGTAACTCAGCCAACCTATGGCTAATATTTCGGCAAAAGGTATGATTATATTTTTCACAAAATAAAATTCATTAGATTTTAAGACTGATGGAAACACCATGTGTAATTGATATTAACTATATTTATCAAATTTATACAGCTTAGAAAGTATTGGTTATTTGTTAATTTAATTTGGAGTTTTAATGTAGAATGAGCAAATCATATTCTAAAGCAAGCAAGAAGAGGGAAGAGTTTCAAAACCTAGGATTTTTCTTCTTTTTTTGTCAATCACAGGCACCCCAAGCACCCACATAAATCCTGCCATTAGCCTCTGTGTCTCATATATGGTCAGAAACATATAAAGAAAAACAAATTCTGTAACAAAGATGGCATGGAAAAATACTAATAAGTACCTGTCAGATAGAATATGGGATGAATTCTTAGTATCGGATCAAAATTTTCTTTTTTTTATTGGAAATTTTTAATGTACACCTTAATGTGATTCATTGTGACATGCTTTTCATTGTGACATTTCCATATATGCATTTTGATGTACATCATTCATATAGGTTCCCCCTTACCCTCCCCTATGCTCTCCCCCACCCTCCCCATCTAAGTCTTCTCTATCTTTTACTTGGTAATATTTTTCTATATGTCCTTGGGTTTGAGTTCTGTTTAAGATAGAAACTTTTCCTGTAGTGGTCTTTTTTTTTTCTTGTTAGAACAATTGCATGCATTTTCTAGACCGTTTATATTGACAACATTCTTATCTCTTTTTTCCCCCTTTTATTTTAGGATCAAATTTTTCAAGTAATAAACATAAATGCTTATTCTCTAACAAGAATCAAGAAGGTGAATGTTAGAACACTCTCAAAATTTATAAGTTTAATAGGAATATTAGATATATACTCAAAACATAAAAGTAAATCATCTCTCAGTTATTTCTGTTACACAATGCATCCACTGGTCTAAAATTGCAAATCCCAATACTATATTATAATTCACCTCAGAACCTTTGATATAAAAACCCATTAGTAGGTTGAAATTGCAGCTTCAATGGAGACCTTCATTTCCTCAAGGCTGAGAGGTAAATGTGTCAAAAACAAGAATCTATAAAATGAGAAGTCCTTGAGATGTGGCTGTGGCAGATCCCTAGGCAGGTCAGTGTTTTAACAAGAATGACCAAGGCAGCAGCATGGAAGATGTTCATTAGGAAACTCAGAACAGCATGAAGGAAACAGGACTGAACCCCATTCTCCTGGAAAATGAGGTTGTCAGGGACTTTCTATAGGCGTAGCAGGCTGGGAATGGAATTAACAAGTCCAGAAGCATGATGTTACTCTCATCTGTTCTCTCCACAATTGAATGTGACAAAGACCTGTGTTGGTGAATCCCGTAATGCTCTATGTGATATGTTTGTTTCTTGTGCCTTATATGGAATGTTATGGCCACCCTCTTTTCTACTCAAAAAGGAAAAAATAAATAGTAGCCTGGTTATTGTAGGGGACCTGCAAAATCATCTTGTTCTTATTGACTCAAAATATTAGCAGATCCTGTGTTGTTTGACCATACCTGTGTGGGACAGGAGCTGCAGCTTCTGAAATAGTAATAATCTGCAATCATTCATAGATAATGTGCCCAACTAGCAGATGAGATAATGTCTAACTCAGAGAAGGCTACCTTTGGCCATTATTTTGGAGAACTACCTGAAATTCTCCTTATATCCACAAAAAGGTATCTCTGCAGCTTAGAGCATAAATGTCTTGATATTTTTTTTTCCAGTACTGGGGAGTTAAACCCAGGGCCTCTCACATACCCCTCAAGTGCTCCACCACTCAGCTGCACCCTTAGCCAATTTTTAATTTTTTATTTTGAGTGATAGTCTTACTAAATTATGTGGCTGCTTCAGCCTCCAACTCCTAAACCTCTTGATTCCACCTCTCAAGTCACTAGGATTACAAGCACAAGCCATCACACCTGCTCTGACTTAATTTTTGAGTAGTAAAAGTTTGAAAGTGTCAGCTGTTTTCAAATCACCCTGGATGTAGGTGTGTCTGTACATATCCTTGTGTGTAAGCATATTAAAAAGAGTGTTTGTGTAAAGCAGGTGAACACCAAGTTGTCACACATTCTAATCATTTGGTGATCGGGACATATCAGTTGTCTAATACGCTTAATACCATTTCACAGATAACTCATTTCTATGAAGTTAAGCTGTGCAAGACAATCTTTTACCCTTTGTGTGTCTTGTCTATTATCTCAGAGTAGATTGCTTGTCTCTTTCAAAATACTATTTCTTATATGATAGTTAAACAGTCTAAAAAGTCAAGCCTTTAGAGTTTAGTTAATTCATCCCATTAGGCTCATTGATTTAATTTTACTTTTGAATCCTTTTATACTAATGATATGCTTTAATCCATTTCAATTGTATTATCCTTGTATTAGTTGGCTGGTGCGTTGCTGTGAGAGAAAACTCATGGAACAACCTTACAGCAGGGAGCGATTTATTAGAAGCTCATGGTTAGATTATTTCCGTCTATAGTGGCAACTCTATGGCATGGTGGCTGGGTAGGTGTGGCCATGGCAGGCAGCATGAGCACAGAGTGACCAAAACCAGAGAGTTCCAGGTAAAAGCCTCCAAAGTCCCTCTCCCAGGGAGCCACTTCCACAGAGCTAGAATCCTGCCTCCCCAAGTTCCATAAATTCTGAGGACAGCGCCACCATGTGGGGACTAAGCATTCAAACATATGGCCTTTGGGAGACATTTTAGATTCAAACCATGACAGGGCTCATTTATATTTATGAATTGTAGAACTGGAAAATAAACCCAGGTGTTCTTTAGACTTTTATAGATGTATCATGGGGTATTGTAAAAACATCATCCTGTATATAAGAAGCTAACTGGGTCACTTTTTTATCATCAGGAAGAGATAAAAGTGGAAATTAAAAGGAAACATAAAAAGTTTTAGATAAAATGCTTTTGTTGAGTAGGATTTTTATTTTTACCATCAATGCATCCAGTGCAGTGAGCTGCTCACTTATTTCTAAGTAGCATTTATTATTTTCTCTCTGGTACCTTGTGTTCGGGAAGGCTAAAAAAAAAAAAACAAGACAGTAAGTGTAAGCTTTGGATCACGTATGGATAGATGGGAAGGGATCAAATGACTAGAAGACACAGAGAATCACTTCGGATGCTCAACATTGTCTCTCTTTTATAGACAGCCATTTGACATATGTTTCCTCACATCCTTCCACTTTTACCAGCATCGTTCTTCACGTTCTTGCTGTTAGAAACCCATTCTCTTTATCAAAGGCTTCTTTTGGCCCACATGCCTGGTATTCTTTTAAACAGCCTTGGCAGATGTGAGGATGGGGGAGAGAATTGTTTGCCTCTTCCATTGTTAATTACACTGTTCTATCACCAAAAAGAAGGAGAAGGAAAGTATCCTTTTTAGGTATACATGGTACTCTACCTGCACTGTCTCACTCTCAACTCTCCTTATTTATTTTTATCTAACAGCACCAAAGCTGCTGTTTGTCAACATACACTCAGTGAAAACCTCCTGTGCCACTTTTCTCTCCACGCCAGCTCTCTGCATGTGACCACTGCTTCCATGTGGACTGTCCCTGTGTTACATCATTTCCCACATTTATAAGATCACCAGATATTAATGACCCTATCACTAACACTTCTTTTGAATTTGTTTCTCTGTGTCATTTACAAGTGGCATTTAGAATCAGGTCATTGCTTCAAATATGACAATAGTATCATTATCTTTAAAATAAGTAACAAATACCTCTCATAGTATTAAGATCTTTGGTAACTTTCTTTTTCTTTCTTTTATTCTCCCTCTTCTTTCTTTTTCTTTCTCCTTCCTTCCTTCTGTCTTTTTATTCCTTCCTACACTCTTCTTTTTTTCCTTCTTTCTTTCTTTCTTTCTTTCACTGTTTTAGAGACAGGAAGGAAAGAAGGAAGGAAGGAAGGGTTTGGGCTGGGAGTGTACTGCAGTTATAGGGTTTCTGAGTTCTTTTCTTACACCAGTAAAAACAAATGATAACAAAAAATCAAGACAGACCTAATAATTCTAATTATTTTGAATAATGTAAATGATTTTTATGGTACTTGAGATCTGAACCCAGGACCTCCTTCATATTTTGCAAGTGCTCTACCACTAAGGTACATACCTAGCCCTTTTTGTATTTTGTTTTTTTGATAACTAGGCAGTTGAACCCAGGGCTTCACACATACTTTACAAGTGTTCCACCACTGAGCTTGGTCTACAGTGCTAGGATCCACAAATTAAAGAAAAATGGGGTTGCATTCATAATCAAAAAGACATCTCAAGATCTGTCCTGAAGTACAATGCTGCCAGTGATAGAATAATATTCATATCCCTACAAGGAAGGCCAGTTAATATGACTGTTATTCAAATCAGTGCACCCACCACTGGGGCTACAAATGAAGATCGGGAAGATTTTAGCCAGATCTTGCAATTTTAAATAGATTGAACATGGAATCAAGATATACTGATAATTACTGTTGACTGGAATGCAAAAGTTGGAAACAAAGAAGGCAGCTAAGTAGTCAGAAAATATGGCCTTAGTGAAAGAAACTATGCTGGACGCACATGATAGAATTTTGTCAGACTCATGACCTTTTCATTGCAAATACATTTCTTCACCAACCTAAACAGTGACTATACACATGGAAGTAACTAGATGGAACATGTTGTTGATGTTGTTGTAGGTGCTGTTCAGTCGTTGTCTGACTCAGTGATCCATACAACAGGAGAAACAGTATTATTAGTGCTTTTCTGATATTCCTTCATAGAGTTTTCAATGGATGATTGTTTTAGGGGGCAGTGGGTTATCTGGTCCTTCTCTCAAGTCTATAGCACCAGATGTTCCCAGGTGGTCTCCCATCCAAGTACTAACCAGGTCTGAACCTACTTAGCTTCTGAGATCTGATGGGATCTGATGTTAGAGGGTACATCTGTGAGATAAGGAACATACCAGGACCAAATTGACTACATTTGTGGAAATATACAATGGAGAAAGCTCAATATCTACAGTCAGAACAAGACTAGGTGCTGATTGTGAACCAGACCATCAACTGCTCATATGCATGTTCAAACTGAAATTGAAGAAAATTAAAACAAGAGTAAGAGAGCCAAGGTATGATTTTGAGTATATCCCACCTGACTTCAGAGACCACCTCAAGAAGACATTTAATGCATTACACACAAATGATAGAAGACCAGATGAGTTGTGGCATGACATCAAAGATCTCATTCATGAGGAAATCAAAAGGTTATTAAAAATACAAGAAAAACAGAAAAGACCAAATTACTTGTCAAAAGATACTCTGAAACTTGACCCTGAATGTCAAGCACCTAAAGGAAAGGGAAGACATGATGAAGTTAAGGAACTAAACAGACGATTTCAAAGGGCATCTTGAGAAGAAAAAATCAAATATTATCATGACATGTGCAAAGAACTAGAGACAGAAAACCAAAAGGAAAGAACATGTTCCGTTTTTCTCAAACTTAAGAAATTGAAGAAAAAATTCAAGACTTGAGTGGCAATAGTGAAGGATTCTACAGGAGAAATATTAAACTATGCCAGAAACATCAAAAGAAGATGGAGGGAATACACAGAGTCATTATATCAAAAAGAATTGGTGGATGACCAACTATTTCAATAGGATGCATAAGATGAACCAAGGGTATTGAGAAATGAAGTGGAAGCTGCCTTGAAGAAATTGGTGAAATACAAGCCTCCAGGAATTGATAGAATATCAATACAGATGTTTCCAAAAACAGATGCGGCACTGGAAGAGCCAACATGTTTATGCTAAGAGATTTGGAAAACAGCTACATAGCCAACTGACTGGAAGAGGTCCATATTTGTCCCTATTCCCAAAAATGGGGTAATTATTCAATGATATCATTATTCTGTGGCTGGGATTTAGCTCAGTTTGTAGAGCGCTACGCTGCAGTCTCTGAGGTCAAGAGTTCAATTCCCAGCACCGCAAAAATGGGAGAAGGACCTGGCAATCCACTTCCAAGACAATCCTGAAACAGTCAGCCATTGAAAACCCTATGAGGGTCGCTATGAGTCAGATACCGACTCGATGGCACCTAACAACAACAAAAACAATTATTATTCTACACCGCATGTGGAAATTATTCAATGATATCATTAATATCACACAAAAGTAAAATTTTGCTAAAGATCATTGAAAAGTGGCTACAGCAGTGTACAGATAGGGAACTGCCAGGAAATCAAGCTGGATTCAGAAGAGGACGTGTAACCAGGGACATCATTGCTGATGTCAGACAGATATTAGCTGAAAGTAGAGAATACCAGAAAGTTGTCTATGTTTTATCAGCTATGCAAGGGCATTTGACTATGTGGATCCTAACAAGTTATGGATAATACTGCAAATAATGGGAATATCAGAGCACCTAATTTTATTTGTGAGGAATCTGTACATGGGCCAGGAGGCAGTAGTTCAAACAGATCAAGGAAATATTGCTTGGTTGAAAGTCGAGAAAGGTATGTGTCAGGACTGCATACTTTCACCATGCCTCTTCAATTTCTGTTCTGAGCAAATAATATGAGAAGCTGGACTTTATGAAGAAGAATATGGCATCATGATTGGAGGAAGACTCATGAACAACCTGCTTTATGCAGATGACACAATTCTGTTTGCTGAAAGTGAAGAGGATTTGAAACATTTACTGATGAGAATCAAAGAACACAGCCTTCATTATGGATTGTGACTCAAAATCAACAAAAGAAAAATCCTTGCAACTTCATGATAAATGGAGAAAAGATGGAGATTGTCCAAGATTTTGCTTTACTCGATTCTACAATCAACATCCATAGAAGCAGCAGTTAAGAAATCAAAGGACACATTGCCTTGGGAAAAGCTGTTGCAAAAGACCTCTTTACAGTGTTGAAAAGTAAAGATACTATGTTGAAGTCTAAAGTGTGCCTCACTCATGCCATGGCATTTTCAGTCTCATCATATGGTTGTGAAAGCTGGACATTGAACAAGGGAGACAGGAGAAGAATTGATGCTTTTGAGTTATGGTGCTGGAGACAAATATTGAATATACCATGGACTGCCAAAATAACCAACAGATCTGTCCTAGAGGAAGTGCAACCCCTTGGAAGCAAGGATGGCTTTACTGCGTCTTACATATTTTGTACATGTAGTCAGGAGGGATCAATCCCTGGAGAAGGACATCGTGTTTGGGAGAGTGGCAGTCAATGAAATAAAGGAAATCTCTCCCCTAGACAGATTGACACAGTGTCTGCAACAATCAGTTTAAACATAAGTAAGATAGTGTGCCTGGCACAGAGTCAGGGAGTGTTTTGTTCTGTTGTACATAGAATCGGAATGAGTCCAGCCTGGCTGTATGGCACCTAATAACAACAACAACCACTGAGTTGTATTCCCAATCCCTTTTTTTAACTTTATTTTTCAAATTGAGACAGAGTCTCACTAAGTCATATTTGTACCTCTAGCCTCAAACCTCTGATCCTCCTTCCTCTGCCTCCCAAATTGCTGGGAATACACAGGTGTACCGTTACACGTGACTGACAGTCTGGTTTGATTGCTTATGATGAAGACTGAGCTTCTTGTTCAAAAAAAATTATTGTTTTTGATGAAAAGTCACTTTCATGATATGGCTTATTATAGTTATACATACATTCTCTTTATGTGTCATTTTTATACATGCGTCATATCCTTGGTCCTTTATCAAGCAGACACCATGCAGAGTGCAAGAAATTTAATAGTAGAAACACTCATGAGAAAGAAAGAAAAGAAGGAAAGAAAGAAAAGAAAAAAAAGAAAAGAGAAAAGAGAAGGAAAGAGAAAAGAAAAGAGGGGGGGAAATAGGAGTGCCCCAAAAGGCTAGGGGAGCTGTCTGGCCATGGTGAATGTCTGACCTTGAATAAAGAATTGTAAGACAGGAAGTTAGTTTGAGTGGAAGTATCATAGACTGCCATAACGTGTAAGGAAGATTTTGTCATGCTGTTAGAAGTCCTAGAGTCATAAACTCCCACTCAGAAAAGTGCTTCATTTTGTGGAAAAGGGCCGATGTTAGTGTAAGATCTATACCCAGTAGCTGGCTCAAAGCAGCACATGGAAGACATGATCAGATCTTAAACATAGCTTTGGATTTCAAAGCACATAAACTGGGACCTGTGGTCAATTAAACTGTGGAAGATCTGAAAGGTTCCTTGCGTTGGCTGACACAGCGTGAAACCTGATTCCTGCAGAAATCAATATTCAGCTAGAGTTTAATAAAATTAATTTTCATTAAGTTGAATTAAAAGTAACAATATAAAAAGAATAGTTTTGTAAGGAAGTACGTTGAGATTTGGACAAAAATTTTGACTTCTGCTGTTGAACATTCAGCATCTCATTTAGAGTTGACTGAGTCTAGCTAAACTCTATTTTGTATATTTGCAATGCCTTCATATTATTAACACTTTCTTTAGTAGTTAATATATTATTTACACACCATTCTCAATAATGAATGTAAGCCATTGAAAGTTTGTTGTCAGAATATTAACATGATTTATATGGAATATGATCTTTGGTAAGAACCTAAGAAAATAGTTCAAACCAATTCTTTGTTGAGTTCTCTGAGACAATTGGCAAATATTTCAAGTGTGGCTAGAGACCGTTCAGTAACTAATTAAATATTGTGTGATATTATTTTATGTCACTCACAGCTAGAGATCAAAGTAGGGCTGTTTTAATTTTTTCCTAATTTCAATAACATTACCTGCTGCTACATAATTCATATCCTCAAGCATGAAGAGGGCGAGGAGCTTACATAGAAGTAGAGTAGAATAATTCTTGTGCTAAAACCTCCACCTTCCTCTCTGCCTACAAGGTTCTGCCCTTTGTTTAAAACACCTAAAATTGTGTTGGTTAGTTACAAAGTATCTTTAAAAATGTTTCCTTTAACACAGGACAAATGGTGCATTCTCTGCATCTATATTACCATTTCCTATTTCTCAAAACTTACGAGGGTGCAAATGCAGCACTTATTACATTGTATCTCATAAGAAAGGATTTTATCTTTGAATTTTATGGAAATTAAGCTTCCAAGGGTAAGGTATTAAAATCTGGTAAACTACTTATTGCATATAATAACTGGTAATTGTTGCTAAAGGTTATTTGAATATCATCACTAGATACAGTTAATTACCTTAATTACTGTATTTCTCATACGTAGTACATACAGTGAAGAATATGTACATTCAAAATGTTTATAAGTCATGCAACACAAATAATACTAAACAGGTAGTATAGATTGAGATACTAGCTAGAAGATGGTACATCTTCTAGCCCCCCCCCCTTTTTTTGGTTTAAGACCTTCAGCACATGTAGTTAGACATTCATTTTCACTATGTACCAATTTTTTTTAAATTCCACAAGTTAATTCTATCGTTAACCACCTCACTCTAGAATTTAGGTATGTAGTCTCTAATCCAAGCTTTTCATCAGGTGTGCTGTGCGTCTTCAGGTATATCCTTTAATCTCGCTGGCTTTCAAGGTTTTTCTCTGTAAAGTGAAGGGATTGAAATAGATCATCTCCAAGTCCCTTCCGTTCCAAAGCAAACTCCTCCGAGATCTTAAGATTGTCTCAGTTCAGAACATCTGGCTTACTCTGCTATTCCTCACCCTAACAGCCTGTGGTAGCATCCAAGACCTACGGAGTGTGAAACACTCTCTTAAAATAAGCAAGCATTCTTTGGAATGGGAGCTCTTTGGGCAATGAATAGCTTTAAAAATGCACATGATCATTGAAAACACTATAGTGTCTCTAAAAGAACTCAGTTTGCCACAGTGTAAAGTATACTACAAATACACCCAAGGCTTGTTCTGTTGACATTCTGCCAGAATTAGACATAGCTAGGTTCTCTGGGCGAAGGACCTGGAAACTCACTCCCAAAAAACAATCAGCCATTGAAAACCCTATGAACAGCAGAGAAGCAGTAACAACACTGTTTCACCTGTTGTACATAGGGTTGCTATGAGTCAGACATTGACTTGACAGCACCTAACAACAACAACAACAACAAGGTTCTCTGGATCTTCTGTCCCTAATACCTTGATGTAGCTCACATCTAAATACGGTAAACATGGGCATTAAATGATAGTGACATTTTCTGGTAAAACTTGTTTTTCATTCCAACTTCCAATTTCTCTCTAAGCATTTGCCTCTAAAAACTTCCAAGGTTATCTAACCTTTTAGTAAGTATTATTTCAATTTTATTTTTTGGTACTATATGCGGGGATTGAATGGAGAGCCTCACAAATATTTTTCAAGTGTTCTACCGCTGAGCTGCACCTCCAGCCCCTTTTTTATTTATTTTTTTCTTGAGACAGAGTCTCACTAAGTTACACAGGCTGCCTCTGGCCTCAAACTTGTGATCCTCTTACTTCTGTCTCCTGAGTCACTGAGATTGCAGGCTTGAGCCACTGCACAGCTCTGTAATTTTTAATTTCTTAAAATCAAAACTCACTTGCAGATTGTTACTGAAAAATTCAAATTAGTATTCTGCCACTTTCTAGTCTGACTCCCATTCTTTACACTAAAATTTGTTCAAATTTGTAAAAATCTAGTAGTGTATTGAGTCTTAGAGAAAAAAATTGAGAGACATTGTATTTTCTTTATGTAGAAAAGAATGAGGAAAGATATAGAGTAAGAAAATAATACAAAAGGAAATCAATAAATTTAAAAAGTTGGAGATGGGGAAAAACTGGGCACAAGCTTTTTTAGATAAAATCACATGTGATTCTCCTATAGAAACTAAGAAATTCTTTTCCTGCTCTTCAAAAATTAAAACCTTGAGAAGAGTGTATTCATTACCTTCAGAATATTATATCATTTACCACTATAACCCATATCTTTGGTAAACACTGAACAAATATTTTGAAAAAATGAACCATCTATTTGCAGAGAGAGCAATTACACTAAAACTACTTTAAGAATTGCTTTTTCTGCGTGGATAATCTGGGCAGTCTTTCAAGTTCAGTATAATCCTTATTTCTGCCCTTCTCACTCCGTGATAAGAAGTGATTTAAAATACTAGAAAAGATCAAGCTCTGGTCACTGCCTCAGGCCACCTTTGAATTGACTTGCTTCAGCTGCTGGTATGACCATGTGCAGGACTGACAGCTTTGTCCTGGGAGAAGACGATGTTTTTATCCTGGCCTACATTTATCCAATTATTCCAGTGACTGAATGCTCAATGCTCACTTCCCTAAGTGATTTGGTCTTGAGAACTTTCAGCCAATACTGAATGAAAACTATAGACTTTAAAAAAGCAATCTTTAATTTGAAGTAGCAGAAATAAGCTATCATGAACAAAAAGTCACAGGGAAAACTGGAATGCATATATCTATATGAATTATCCTACTTCAAAAACACAAAAACAAATTATATAGAAATCAAAAACATACACAGTCTCTATACAAGACTCCATTGATAGCATTATTTCCATTATTTAAAGACTCACACAATTGTTTCTCTAGATGGATAGTATTTCTGAGACAAAGTGTGACATACTTCTTCACATGATTTTCCAAGAGAACATTTTCAGGAAATCCTTAAAGGAGGGTTACCATATTTCATACTGAACCAAACAATGTTTTTATTTATTTTTAGCAGACAAGATATGAACTTGGAAGGCACTTTCCATATGAGGGAAGCAGTGATTGCCCAATATGCTTTTGAAATCTGTTTCATGTAAAGAAATGGAGTTTTGAGCCTCATCAATTTTTAAACACAAAGGAAATACTTGACATACTGTGGCAAAAAAAAGTTATAGTCTCTCATTATTAATTCACAGATCAGCTGTTCAAGCAAAATTGTTTCTGAATTTATAGCAAACTAAAAGGAGCATAAAAATTATTTCTTCCTTGTGGTCTCCATAAATAGTTTGAGCAGGTACTGGGTAATAAGAGCAATATAAATGCTGTTCCAAATAGATAAGTGGAGCCGTGATCGGATCGTAATGTGCTGAAATGTGTTTTCAGCCCACAGGTCCATTCCAAGACAACGCTATGGCTTCTTTCATGCTCTTTTTTCTAAGAAAGAAACATGTTGCACTGTATTATGGCTTATTTCAGAAAAATAAACTCCCTAGGGCACTTTGAAGAGTAGCATTTAGGGATCCTGCATGGATGCTCAAATCACTTGCTATTTTTGTTGTTGCCATTAAGCTCTGCTAGAGGAAAGAAAGCAAGGGCAAGCGAAATAGGTAGCCCCAAGCCCACTGTGGATGCCCAGGGTCTGAAATGAGCTAGTACCTCCACACCTACTTTAGACCTCCAGGGACCCCATGCTCAATTTCTCCATGAAGATTCCAAATCCACCTCGTCTCTGCAATATTCTAAGACAATCTGAACAAGAAATTTGGTTCGGGACTCAAGATTCTCACCAGCTTAGAAGGAAAAACTATGAGTCCCTGCTCAGAGGTCCCATGTCCCTCATTGGAATCATCAATAGCAGTAGTAGTAAGTGATCTTCACACGGCGCCACGGTATGTGCCTGTGATCGCACCATTCTGGAGGCAGAGGAAGAAGCACTAGTTGGAGGCCAGTCTGGACTACTTAGTGAGACCCTGTCTCAAAAACCCAAGAGCTGGGGATGTAGCTTAGTAGTAGAGAGCTTGTGTAGCATGCACCGCATCCTGGGTTCAATCTCTAGCACTGGGAAAAGAGGAAAAGGAAAGGTTCTTCACCATTTTTTTTGCTACACAGACTACTGAGTACTTTATAATATTCACAATATTCTCAACCCTGCAAAATAGAAATTTATAGACATTACAGAAAATGAAATATGTAAATCATATGATACCAACTATGTTATTACAAGATATACAGAGAAAGAATAAATAGGAGATATGGTTATAATTATATGATATTGTTACTAAGTGCCATCAAGTTGGGTCTGGCTCATAGCAACCCTATGTACAACAGAACGAAACACTACCCAACACTGTGCCATGCACATGATCTTTTTTATGTTTAAGACCATTGTTGCAGCCACTGTGCCAATCCATCTAGTTGAGTATCTTCTTTTTTATCACTGAAACATCATTCTTCCAGCCATGATGGCCTTCTCCAGGGACTGGTCCCTCCTGATAACATGTCCACAATATTTAAGATGCAATCTAGACATCCTTGCTTCTAAAGAGCACTCTGGTTGCACTTCTGCTAGGATAGATATATTGATTCTTTTGACAGTTCATGGTATATTCAATATTCATCTCCAGCACCATAATTCAAAGGCATCCATTCTAACGGTAAATACAGGATAAGATTCACTGTAAGACCCTGGTTCCTCAGGGGCTGAGAAGAGCTAGTCTGCCACCTGCAAACTCAAGACCCAGAAAAGCTAGTGGTGTAGTTCCCAGGCCCAGGAGCAGGGAAGCAACTTGTGTGGATTCCAGTCCTGGCCTGAAAACTGAGTCAGGAGAGGCCAGGCAATATAAAGTTGATGTCCCACCTGCACTCAGGTGGAACTGAATGTGGTGTCAGCTTTCCTCCCTCTTCCTTCCATTCATGTCCTTGGCAGTTGGGTGACACTCACTCACTTCGGTGAGGGCATCTGCTTAATCAGCCCCCCAATTCAAATGTTAATCTCTTTGAGAAGCCTCACAGACACACCCAGAAACAATCTTTCAGCATATACTTGGCTGTAGGCTGCCTCTGCCCTCAAACTCAAGATCTTCCTGCCTTAGCCCCCAAAGTCACTGGGATTACAGGCATATGCCACAGTGCCTAGCCTAGGGGGCAATGTGTTGAATGTTGTTTTCTCTTCTCCTTGATATCCTGTAACTTAATTGTTGTTAGGAGCCCTTGAGTTAGGTCTGATCCATAGCAACCCTATGACAACAGAACAATATACACTCAACACTGCACCGGGCACAAGATCTTTTTAGGTTTGAGCCCATTGTTGCAGACACTGTGTTTCTTCTCATTTTGAGAACTGCCACATCAGCAAATGCAGGTCCTGGGGACTTTACTCCATTCCTATCATGAAGGTCAACTCTACTTTGAGGAGGCAACTCTTCTCCAATCATTTCTTTAATTCTTTCCAGCCTGGGGGCTCATTTTCTGGCAAAATATTTGACAGTGCTTCTCTGCTATTCATAGAGTTTTCAATGACTAATTGTTTTGTGAATGGGCTGGCAGGTCCTTCTCCCTAATCGGTCTTAGTTTGGAAGCTCGGCAGAAACCTGTCTACTATGGATGGCCCTGCTGGTATCTGAAATAATGGTGGTATAGCTTTTAGCTTCACAGCAACACTCAAGGCCCCACAGCATGACAAGCCAATAGACATATGGGTGAGGTTAACTTAATGTTACGATGTAAAATTAATAATACTTAAATAAGTCTACAATGCATAGTCAATACATGTTATGTTTTTGATAAAGAAATAAGAGAGGAACAAAAACAAAGATATTTAAAGAGACTCACTTAACACACACATGTTTTTATGATAAACTCAGGAGACAACATTAATGATAATTGAAGTCCTCTGTTTTGCATTCATAACCTTCTTCCACTGTCCAGTCTGTAGTTCTTTGCCTCCAACAAGTACCTTATGTGGTTCTGGTTCCTTACCTGGTGGAATGATCTATATCTTTATTTCTTCTCTTCTTGTTTTGAATCTTCATTTGTGAAGGTTGGATCTCCAGTGATCCTTCCTTGATTGACTTGATGTTGTCTTCCTTTGACCTTCTCACCAGGTGTGATAATACTAAGCGATGCTGTAACCCATCTCCTGTATTCCAGACGTCTTCTTCCTCACCTCTACTGTCTAGTAGCAACCATTTCCCCTTGGTCTTGGGACCCTCCCCAGCTCCATGTCTCCCTTCTGTGTCTATTGGTTCAGAGGCCTCAGGAGCCCCAAGCAGCCAGATGGAGGGTGGTTTTTATGTCAAGGTCACTGGAATCATTGTCATGGCTCCTGGTGGAAGTGTTCCTCCCTTTGAAAGGCCATTGGACCTCAGAGCATAAAGTTACAGGAAAAGGAAGCCAAACCTTGCCAGAGTGTCCCTGGGCATATTAGTGTGGGTGGCACCCTGACCGAGGGCTGGGGATCTTGACTGTAGAATAAGGAGATGAGTGTAGAGAGGGTGAGCCAGGTGCACCTCACTCTGAGTGAGGGCACTACCAGAGGAAGCCTTGGTCAGGGGTGCAATTGGACCTGGTTTTTATTGGGAAAATGTCAGAACTGGTTGTAGACATTAGATGTCAAGAAGGTGGGTGGTAAACAAGGAGCAAATATAGAATCCAAATCCCAGGGTTAGACCTTCAGGAAAGTGAGTGCCCAGGGACACAGTGGGGAGAACTAGTCTGTATTTAGGAATTTCATCTTTTCCCTTTAGGAGTATTTTCTTGTTTCTTTGCTGGTGCTTTTTCTCATTAATCACTGCATTTTCAAAATCTCTTTGTTTAAATAATGCTACAAAAAGTACATGTTATTGTCAGAAAAAAAGACTATATTTATTCCATGTGTACAGGCAAATATATATGATTTAGCTAGAAGAACAGAGAGGAATGAGTCAATAGCAAAGGGGCTATAAGGTAGAAAAAAACATAACAAGTGCTAGAACAGAAATGTGTCTTCAGTGCAATTAGTAACATGCAAGAACTGAAGTTCTTCTTTCACCTCTCCTTTGGAAGGATTACATGTGTGTGATCCTGGAAGTTCAACCTAAACACTGAAATATGACTGAGAACAGTGTCAGAAAGATGTTTGGAAGCAGCTTCAGGACTAATTCATAGAGTAGTTTATGTGAAAACTTTGTGCTAGAGAGATGAGTTTGGCAGAAAAGCCAGTTTAAGGCTCACCTCTCAAGATGCCTAGAAACACGGATGAAATACACATTGCTGCATTACACTTTATAGTTGTGTAACACAAGGACATCTGTGTTTGCTGTTAGAACATGTTGCCTGTTTTGTTCCCCACACTTGGAATGTGTTTTCCCATTTCTTCATCTGATCAACACTTTCCAACATATAATTTCATTTCCTCTGGAAAGACTTTCATATCTCCTTCACTATGGGCACATTATTTATTTTCTAGTCAACTTATGTGCTTAGTTATAACATTAAAGGCACTGTATTAATTTGTGATTTCACTGATTTTTTAAAAATGTATTTATTTAATGAACTTATATGACAGTGATTATGCACAGGACCCTGTTTTACTTGTACTATCTGGTTAATTAATTTAGCCTTCCCAAAACCTCTGTTGGCTCATTTTACAGATGAGGCAATTAGATCACTGGAAAAAAAACGAGTCAATATGCAGTGGGATTTAAAGACAGCCAGTCCAGCACCATGGACAGCATCCTCAGTCTTCAAGTATAAAATACTCAAGCACATTTAATGATGGATTTCTCATCTCCAGTGCAGTTTTTAGTCTGCAGCCATAGCACCCTGGCATCTGATCCTGTCTGATCTCAGGAGCAAAGCATAGTTGGCCTGGTTAGTTCGTGGATGGGAAACTAACTGGGAATACCAGCTGCTGTAGGTTTGGGTTGTTGTTGTTATGTGCCATCAAGTTAGTATCCGTCTCATAGCGATCCTACATACAACAGGGGAAACACTATTGTCAGTGCTTCTCTGATGTCCATAGGGTTTTCAATGGTGGATTGATTTTTGGGAGTGGGTTGCCTGGTCCTTCTCCCAAGCCTACAGCATCTGGTGTTCCCAGGTGGTCTCCCACCCAAGTACTAACCAGGCCTGACCCTGCTTAGCTTCCGAGATCTGACGGGATCAGATGCCACAGGGCTAAGGCTGCAGGCTAGGCTTGGGAGAAGGACGCAACAGCCCACTTAGGAAATAATCAGCCAACATAAAACCCTATGAATAGCAAAGAAGCACTGACATAGTGCAGGGCATGGCACAGTGTTGGGGAGTGATTCATTGTGTTGCACATAGAGTAGCTATGAGTCAGACTCAACTTGACAGCACCTAACAACAACAATGAGTACAGTTTTTAAACAGGCTAACTTGGGAAGAGGGAATAAAAAGTCAGGAAAAATAAGACTACATTAAATAAAATATAATGCAACTATGTAAATTTTAACAGGAGTGTGGGGTGGCATTATTGAAAATTAGTATGAAGTATTTCACACCAATCATTTTAGGGATGTCATAATTAGGAGCAAGAGGTTTACTCAATGGGATAACCATTATGAGTTTCCACTTGTTGAGAAAAATTAACTGAGTTAAAACAAAAAAATTTGAATATCTACTGGACATACTGTTCCTGAATTAGACTACCTTTAAAATTTAAAACAGTCAGGGTTATTTAGGTTTATTAAATTAAAAAAAAACATAAAACAGATGTTGTTCAATGCATGTATTTTATAACATTGAATATTAGAAGTACAAATGAGGCAATTTTGGGAAATTGGCAATATGCACATACTAGAAAAACCACAAATAGCTTGTAACAGTTTCACATAGAATGCTTTTAAAAGTTGCAGGAATTAACTCAAAACAATGTGACGATGAATTAATTAACTCTTTGTATATAACTAGAGCCACCAAATGATGAGAGACCAGGTAGGGACTTCAATAATAATTAACATAAAATGGATAAATAATGAATAACTGCTGCTTTGAATGGCTCTGTCTCCTCCAAAATTCATGTTGTTGTTGTTGTTGTTGTTAGGTGCCATTGGGTCAGGTTTGACTCATAGCATCCCTATGTACAAAAGAATGGAACACTCTCTGACACTGTGCCATGCCTGGCACTAGTGATTCTCTGCTATTCACAGGGTTTTCAATGGCTGATTGTTTTGGGAGTGGGCTGCTGAGCCCTTCTCCCAAGCCTTTAATACCTGGTATTCCCAAGAGGTCTTCCTTCCAGGGTACTAACCAAACCTGACCCTGCTTAGCTTTCAAAATCAGACGAGATTGGATGCCAGGGTGGTACAGGTGTAGTGAAATGAATCCCCCATGCACCAGTACTGGGAATGGCAGCATTTGGATTGAGGGATGAGATTTGGTGCCCAAATAAAAGGGCAAGAAGGAGGGAGTGGTGCACCCATTCCATTGTCCTTCAGTCCTCTATCATGTGAAGACATGTTAAGAAGTTCTCACCAGGTACTCTCTGCTGCTGCATTGATCACAGGCTTTTCAGCCCCTAGAATTATAAGTAGTAAAGTTCTTTTCTTTAAAGATGACTCAGTCTTCCATGGTAACAGCACAAGTTGTCTAAGACAGGAATGAAATCTTGAGAACAAGTAAGAGCCAAAGCTTTTGAGAAACACGATAATTTAAAAGTTAACAACCAAGAGAAATTAAAGTAGTTGAATGAAGGGTCAGTGGCTCTTTTGGTTCTCTGAAGTGTTTCTTCCAATGAACCACATCAATTAGATAACACACTTCAACTTTCATGGTCATCAGCAGAGAAGAGCAGCGTGGATGACTTTATAGTCAGAGGATGCCTAGTAATTTTGCTCTTGGAATAGTAATAATATTATCTATTGAATTCGATCATTGTACTTCAGGGAAATCACCATTTCATATATTAATGCTGATATTTTGACATGGAAATTCTTGTCAATAAGTAAATATGTAGACTCAGGATTAATGTAAACATATTCTCATATCCTTGAAAATGCAAAGCAGAAATATTTCCCATATGGCATTTTAAAATATCTGAATTCTATAAATAAATAAGTGGTCTGTGCTGGTCTTCCATCATCGCCTGCTCATTGTAGGCACAAATTAAAGAACAATGTCAAAACAAATTGGCAGCTGGTGCTACAAAATGCTGTATATGTAGCCTCTCTAATGCAGCATCTCTCTCTATTTGAGTAATAGCAGATGAGAAATTATTGCAAAACAGCTAAAGGAGCCTCAGTATTGAACAGACAAGAAAACTGCCCCAAGGGGAAATGCTGTGTCCCTGAAATGTATTTATGTATCTTTCTTCCTCAGGGAAATGATCTCAACTCTTGACAAGCATAAACTAGTGACTTATGTGTGCATTGTTTGTAATTTTAATCTATTTTCTTGACATCTTACAATTACCCTTAATGATAATGGCTGTAACTCACTAAGTACCTACAATATATCAGACTTTGAACATATCTTTCCCTAATTGTCACTGATTATGCATTATTAGGAAAGAGCCAAGGAAACATTAGGAAAGAAGCATACAAACAAGCACACAAGCAATAAAACCACTTAAGTTCAGATAAAGTAACTTATTCAATAGATCAAGAAATAGGACATAAGAGATTAGGACCCAAAGCTAGGCCTGACTCCAAAGCATATCTTTTGACTATCTGAGGAATAATTAGGAATGATTAATAATAATTAAGAAACTGAATCAGGATATTTTCTTACAACATTGAAATATAAATATTTAAAAGGAGAATATACGAAGTCCATTAATATTTTCCCAATGGAAAAAGAAAGGAATTGCTAGTTAAAGTGCTTATTGGATTACTCATTTTGTCATTTCATTTTATTTTTCGTAATTTTTTCTTATTTTGGTAATGTTTTTTCTTTCCTTCTTGATGATTTTAATGAATTAATATCAGACAACCATCTAGTTTGAACCTTTATTGACATTTTAATATAAATTATGAAGGATAAAAAGATTCAAGAAACCTAAGAGATATTCCCATGATGAACAAATGACTGCTTTAAACTAAATATTAAAATTATACTAGGCCCAGAAGTGTGGCACAGAGATTACTGTAGACTCAGAGAATTAAAATGTGTGTATTGTTTACTTCTTTCAGAACTGTGTAGATAATATTTTGTCTTCTTTTTACATTTAATGACTGCTTTGGTCTTCTATGACATGACAATGTTTTTCCTTAATAGCCACTAAGTAAATTGAGAATAGACCATGATTTTGGTAAAACTACACCAAAATGTGCTACAAGAAGAAATTTTTGATGTTATGAGTTTTATGTTGAATTAGACTTAGTCATAAGTTTCTAGTCTTTTTGCTTAACAATTTTAACTTACTTATCAAAGTTAACAATTAAATAATTTATTTTAATAGCTTTACTGAGATATAATTCAAATATTCTAAAATTCACACATGTACAGTGTGTAATCTACTGGTTTTAGTATGGTCAGAACTGTGCAACCATCACAATTTTAGAGGGACTTCATCACTCAAGTAAAAAATTACATAACCATTAGCAATACCACCACACCTCTGTCAGTTTGCTACACTGTGGGCACTGGCATGTTGCTATGAGACTGAAAACTATGCCACCAGTATCTCAGATACCAGCAGGATCACCCATTGTGGACAGGTTTCAGCTGAGCTTCCAGACTAAGACAGACTAGGGCATAGGACCAGGTGAACCCCTCCCAGAACAACTAGCCATTGAAAATCCTATGAGTAGCAAAGAAACAATGTCAGATATGGTACCAGAAAATGAGCCCCCCAGGTTGGAAGGCACTCAAAGGACTACTGGGGAAGAGTTGCCTCCTCAAAGTAGAGTCTACCTTATTGGGAGAAATGGAGTAAAGCACCAGGGACATCCATTTGCTGATGTGGCATACCTCAAAATGAGGAAAAATAACTGTAAATATCCATTAATAATTGAAACATGAAATGTACACAGTATGAATCTAGGAAAATCAGAAATCATTAAAAGAGAAATCGAGTACATAAACATTGACATTCTAGGCATCAGTGAGCTAAAATGGACCAGCATGGGCCATTTTGAGTCAGATAATCATATCACCTACTATGCTGGGAATGACAAACTAAAGAGAAATGGGGCTACATTCATGATCAAAGAAGACATCTCAAGATCTTCCCTGAAGTACAATGCTGTCAGTGATAGGATAATACACATACACCTACAAGGAAAGCTAGTTAATATGACTATTATTCAAATTTATGCACCCACCATTAAGGCTAGAAATGAAGAAATGGAAGATTTCTACCAGCTTCTGCAATCTGAAATAGATCAAACATGCAATCAGAACATACTGATAATTACTAGTAACTGGAATGCAAAGGTTGGAAGTTAGAAGGGTTGGCTCAGTAGTTGGAAATTATGCCCGTGGTGACAGAAATGATGCTGGAAATCACATGATAGAATTTTGTCAGACCAATGACCTTTTCATTGCAAATACATTTTTTCAACAACATAAATGGCAAATATACACATGGACGTCATCAGATGGAACATACATGAACCAAACTGACTACATATGTGGAAAGAGACAATGGAAAACCTCCCTATCAATTGTCAGAATAAGACCAGGTGCTGATTGTGGAATAGACCATCAACTTCTCATATGCAAGTTCAAACTGAAACTGAAGAAAATTAGAACAAGTGTGCAAGATCCAAGGTGTGACCTTGAGTATATCCCACCTAAGTTCAAAGGCAACCTCAAGAACAGGTTTAATGCATTAGACAAAAATGATAGGAGACCAGATGAGTTGTGGCATGACATCAAAGATAGCATTCATGAAGAAAGCAAAAGGTTATTTAAAAGACAGGAAAGAAAGAAAAGGCCAAATTACATGTCAAAAGAGACTTGAACTTATCCTTAAATGTCAAGCAGCTAAAGGAGAAGGAAGATGGGATGAGGTTAAGGAACTAAATAGAAGATTTCAAAAGGCAGCTTGAGAAGTCAAAAACAAATATTATAATGACATGTTCAAAGACCTGGAGACAGAAAACCAAAAGGGAAGAACATGCTCAGTATTTCTCAAGCTTAAGGAACTAAAGAAAAATTCAAGCCTCGAGTGGCAATAGTGAAAGATTCTACAGGGAAAATATTAAACGATGCAGGAAACATTAAAAGAAGATGGAAGGAATACCCAGAGTCATTATATAAAAAAGAATTGGTAGATGACCAACCATTTCAAGAGGTTGTATATGATCAGGAACCAGTAGTATTCAAGGATGAAGTAGAAGCTGGCTTGAAGGAATTGGCAAAACACAAGGCTGCAAGAATTGGTGGAATACCAATAGAGTTGTTTCAACAAACGGATGCAACACTGGAGGTGCTAACATGTTTATGTCAACAGATTTGGAAAACAGCTACCTGGCCAAATGACTAGAAGAGATCCATATTTGTGCCTATTCCCCAAAATGGGATCCAATTGAATGTTCAAATGATTGGACAATATCATTAATATCACACACAAGCAAAATTTTACTAAAGATCATTCAAAAGTGACTGCAGCAGTATATAGGCAGGGAGCTGCCAGAAAATCAAGCTGGATTCAAAAGAGGGCGGGGAACCAGGGACATCATTGCTGATGTCAGGTGGATATTAGCTGAAAGCAGAGAATATCAGAAAGAGGTCTATCTATGTTTTTTGGCTATGCAAAGGCATTTGACTGTGTGGATCATAACAAATTATGGATAACACTTCAAAGAATGGGAATGCCAGAGCACCTAATTATACCCATGAGGAATCTGTACACGAATCAGCAGGCAGTTGTTTGAATAGAACAAGGAAACTCTGCCTGGTTTAAGGTTGAGAACAGGGTGCATCAGGGCTGTATAATTTCACCATATCTCTTCAATTTCTTTATGCTGAGGACATAATCTGAGAAGCTGGCCTTTATGAAGAAAAATGTGGCATCAGGATTGGAGGAGGAATCATTACCAACCTGTGTTATGCAGGTGACACAACTCTGCTTGCTGAAAATGAAGAGGATTTGAAACATTTACTGATGAAGATCAAAGATCGTACCCTTCAGTATCAGTTGTGACTAAACATCAACAAAACAAAAATCCTTATAACTGGGTCAGTATGCAACTTCACAATAAATGGAGAAAAGATTAAGGTTGTCCATGATTTTGCTTTATTTGGTTCTACAATCAGCATATGTGGAACCAGCAGTCATGAAATCAAAAGATGCATTGCTTTAGGAAAAGCTGTGGCAAAAGATATTTTTTAAAGTATTGAAAAGTAAAGATGTCACATTGAAGATGAAGGTGCATTTAACTCAGGCCATGGTATTTTTAGTTGTATCATATGGTTGTGAAAGCCGGACATTGAACAAGGGAGACGGGGAGAATTGATGCTTTTGAATTATGGTCCTGGAGACAATTATTGAATAAACCATGGACTGCCAAAAGAACCAACAGATCTGTCCTAGAGGAAGTACAACCAGAGTCCTCCTTGGAAGCAAAGATGGCTAGACTGCATCTTACATATTTTGGACATGTAGTCAGGAGAGACCCATCCCTGGAGGAGGCCATCTTATTTGAGAGAGTGGCATGTCAACAAAAAAAAGGAAAACCCTCCACTAGATGGATTGACACAGTTTCTGCAACAATGGGTTTAAATGTAAATAAGATCATGGGCCTGGCATAGAATCAGGGAGTGTTTTGATCTGCTGTACATAGGTTCACTGTGAGTTGGATTGGACTTAATGGCACCTAACAACAAGTACAACAACATTACCAGTCATTCTAAATTTTTCCTCCCCCAATACTCCCACAGTTCCCATCCCAAGACAGTCTTGTATCCACTTTATGTCTCCACTTATTTGCCTAATTTAGATTTGTTTGTTGTTGTTGTTGTTGTTGGGTACCATTGAGTCAGTGTCTAACTCATAGCAACCCTGGGTACAACATGCAAAACAGTATTGTCAGTGCTTCTCTGCTATTCATAGGTTTTTCAGTGTCTGGCTGTTTTTGGCAGTGGGTTGCTGGGTCCTTTTCTCAAGCCTACAGCACCTGGTGTTCCCAGTCAGTCTCCCATCCAAGTGCTAATGAGGCTTGACCCTGTTTAGCTTCGGAGATCTGATGGGATCAAACACCACAGTGGTATGGCTGCAGGCTCCTATTTCATAGCATAAAAAATTACTAATTTATATGAGTCCTCTTTTATTAGTTTATTAATTCCTATTATTCCTGTTTTGTACTTTACTCCCTTTCTCCAAACTCTAGAGTCAACATCTCTCATGTGTTTAATGCTCCCTTGGTTATTTGCCTTGTATTGTTCTTAGAAATTGGATGTTACCTTTTTCACATTTGCCATTTATATAAATGTTAAAATAGCATATATGTCATATGGTAACTTTTTTGTTTGCAACATTATATTTTGAAGACATGCTTATGGTCATTCTGTGTGTATTTACTTCACAGCATTATAATTATAATTATCTGTAGGAATCTATAATGTGGTCCATCCTATTTTCTTAACCACATAATGATGTGCACATTCCCGTGGCTTCATTCAGTTGGTGGAATGGCTGATGGCTGAGCTCAGACAGAGTGCATGGAGTGAGTGGGCATCTTTCATAGTTTGCCTTGTTATACTCCAGCCCCAGAAGTCCAGCTAATATGGCCTCAGGTTGGTTTGGCCAATGAGAAGCCTGACTGACAATTGTAGGAAGGAATGAAACCAGAGGACGGAGCCTCCAGCACCAGCTCCTTCTCTGCTGATTTGTGTCCAGCTGTGGGTGACCAGCTGTGTCTTTAGATCAAAGTTCACAGCTGCGTATACACAAATCTCTGCATTGCCCCATTTTTCCCAGGCCTCAGCAGTGGCACCAGCTTTATTGTTGCCCTCCCCTCATTACTGTGTGATCTCTTTACGGTCAACTCGCCCTTCTTGTCTTGTCAATGGACCCCTTACTGTGCTCTCCTTTATTTGTTCCAACTGTAATTTGCCCTTTCCTTCTGAGATGCAGGCTAATATAAACTCCCTTCAAATGAAATCCTGGCACAAGAAGTACTTAATTTAGTAGTTGAAACAGGGACACAGCTACATCTACTCTTCTCCTGTCCTCACAGAGGCTCCTAGAACCCTCTGGGAAAGTCAGGACTATAAAAGACCCCTGTTGCTTGACTGCCATTTACATGGAGTCTAGAGAGCATTTATTTCCCCTCCGTTTCCTTCATAAGGTACACACACTGTAGTGCTCACGGTATGTCATGAGCAGTTACTAGATTAGTGTCTAAGTCATGCCAAAGGTGATTTTTCATAAGATTTTTCATCCATTATTTCTGTCTAACAGGTATAAAATGACCAATTTGATAACGCTTCCTAATTGAGTGTTAGGCTTTATTTTCTTTTTCTTTTTTCCTTTTCTTTTTCTTCCTTTTCTCTTTTAGTTTTTATTGTGGTACTAGGGGATTAAACCCGGGGCTTTGTGAATACTTTGCAAGTACTCCACCACTGGGCTTCAACCCCAGCCCATTTTTTAGTTTTTATTTTGAGACAGTCTCACTAAGTTACACAAGCTGCCTCTGGCCCATTAACAATCCTCCTGCTTCCACCTCCTGAGTTGCTGAGATTATAGGTGTGAGCCACTGTGCCCTACTTAGATTTTAATTTTCTTTTGCCTCTTTCCTTTTCCATTCCCACCTCTGAACTCATACACTATTTATCTCCTTGTATTTTCTTATTCCATTTTTGCTGTGTCACCTTTGATCCATTTATCACAACACACTGCCCATTAGAAGAATGGAGAAGCCTGAGGAGGCTGGTCTTTTTAGATGTTTATGTTATTTTTCCAGAACCAAGTTAGGAAGAAACACTAGTTTTATAAAATGTCACCTTAAGGCATGTTTGACAGTTTTGTGTTCTATGCTCTTAAGAGATTCAAAAAGAGGTACAGAACTTTAATACATGAAATGCAGTCTATCGTAAATATGCTATGCACAGAATTCTGAATAAATTTTATTTTTCCATATGTCCTAGTTACTCACTTCTCTTGTTGTTAGGTGCTGTCCAATCGGGTCTGACTCATAGTGTCCCTATGTACAACAAAACAAAACACTACTGGACACCGCCATGCCAGTACTTCTCTGCTACTCATAGGGTTTTAAATGGCTGAAGGTGTAGGGATTGTTTTGGGAGTCAGCTGCCAGGTCCTTCTCCCATATTTAAGGCAGCAATTAGACATTCTGAAGATACTATACTAAATTATGCATTTATTTCTCAAATTTTCCCTGGAAGAATCAGACTTGTCATATATCAGAATACTAGGATATTAGAGACGAAAGATAGTAGGAAATTTAGTATTTGGAAACACATTCCACTTATTTTTTAAGAAAAAAAATACTTCCATGAATCAAAGCTGGAACAGAGATAATGTAATGATGATCCTTAAAGTAATACACCTATAAAAGTGAGGTAGAAGATCATTGCATCCTTTATTTTTGCTTTTTCAAACTGTGTTTTGAAGACCAAAACCTTGAGTGTTATTTCACAAGTGCAGCTAGGCATTGAGATTACTTCAAACTCTCCTTGCTGTAGTTATAAAATTTTACTAAGTGTGGCAATTCTAGTTCTCTGTACATCACCTCTCCCACATATAAACATGACTACTCTGTATGAAGAAGTGTGATTTACTGAACTACTTATGTGAAGTACAGATAAAAACTAAATCTTCTCATACCTGAGTAGGAACAGAATTTAATCTTATCTTACCAGAGTCAATCTGGGATAACAGAAAACAACAAAGCATAAAGGAATTCATAACTAGTGAGTGAATGATGGTTCATGTCGTACTTATGGTTTGTATCCATGAAGCTGTTGGGTTAGAGGTAACAGGAAGGAAGATGTCACTGCGATGGCATTTTGTGTTCTGTGCTTACATATTGATTATGTGGGGGAGGACTGACCATTTTTATATCTTATCTGTTCAGCAGTTCATAGATTCCAGTTGGAAATTATGTATTAATAATCTGATTAGGAAAACAATGTATTCATAACCCCATGTGCTCTTATTTGTGGAGGACCAACCACTTGACCACATGTTTTGGATGTAGATTTTATCCATAAAATCTCCATAAAAGTAACTCCTGGGGCTGTTCAAGTTCTTATGATCTGGAATTTCATTTCAAAGCATATGGTTTCAATAATGGGATATCCAAAAAGCATTAGGAAATATTTTTGTTTCAGGTATGGACTGCAGGAATGTGGTTTCTACAAGAAGATGCAGTGTCTGGTTGAGTCATTGCTCAAATACACCCAGCCTCCAATCGCAGTGCTTTCCCTTTTCATCTTCTGATGCGTAAGGACAGACTAGGATTGAAATCTGGGGGCTGAGGAAGGAGATCAGGTGGGAAAGGAAAGGAGTAGGTGGTGTCTTGCAGGCTCCTGACATGGAGATGCAACCTCAGTGGTTAAACATGACAATTGTGCAGGAAGGAAAATAGCTTAGCAGAGCAGCTGTGAAGACTGTGGGGACAGGCGGGTCTACATGAAGACCCAGGATGTAAAATCACTGTCAACTTGCAAATCTTACAGGAGGATTTTACTCTAAGCTTTTGGGTATCTGCCACCATAGAAGAACGTTGCCTTTAGTGCTGACCATGTTGCATTTGTATGGAACATTCAGTGCAGTCTTAAGATACTTTTTGTAGTGTCTCAGGTGACAAATTTAAAGACAAAACAGGTGTGGAAGTGATAAGTAAATCCTTGGGGTGACAGTGACTGGAAAACAGATTTTTGAGACTTCATGTGAAGAGACCCATTCAGGGACTGAATGAGGGACAATGGAGGCAGCATTAGTTACTCAGTTACAGTAAATGAGCAGCCTGGCCCTTAGGGATGTGAGGGTCTTTGAGCCCTTGCTTTCTATGAGACTTCCTACAGCTTCTCAGCCAAGCTTCTCTCTGATCCTCTGATCTTTTCCTCACTTTGCCCAATACGTTGCTTTGCAAGGATGCTGAATTTCCATCTGTTAAACAGTGACTGCAACTCTGGAGTCACGGACAGCCAGGTTTTAGCTTGGGGAGTAGAGTGCTGCTCTGTGCTCTCTGAGGCCCTGGGTTTGATTCCCAGCACCATAAAAATGAGAGAAGGACCTGGCAGCCCACTCCGGAAACAATCAGCCATGGAAAACTCTATGGAAGCACTGACATAGTGCTGGGCATGGCTCAGTGTTGTAGAGTGTTTCTTTCTGTATTATGTAAGATTGCATGAGTTGGACCTGAACTGAGTAAGGTATACATATAAATATATATATATATATATATATATATATATATATATATGGTTGTTGTTAGGTGCCGTCGAGTCGGTATCCAGACCCATAGCGACCCTCTGTACAACAGGGGAAACACTATTGTCAGTGCTTCTCTGCTGTTCATAGGGTTTTCAATGGCAGATTGAATTTTGGGAGGGGGTTGCCAGGTCCTTCTCCCAAGCCTACAGCTTCTGGTGTTCCCAGGCGGTCTCCCATCCAGGTACTAACCAGGCCCAACCCTGCTTAGCTTCCGAGATCTGACAGGATCGGATGCCACAGGGCTACAGCTGCAGGAGATATATATATATATATATATATATATATATATATATATATATATATGTTGTTGTTGTTTTTAGGCGCTGTCGAGTCGGTATCTGACTCATAGCGACCCTCATAGGGTTTTCAATGGCTGACTATTTCGGGATTGCCTTGGGAGTGGATTGCCAGGTCCTTCTCCCATTTTTGCGGTGCTGGGAATTGAACTCGGGTCCTCAGAGACTGCAGCGCAGCGCTCTACCCACTGAGCCAAATCCCAGCCCATTTTATATATATATAATGTATAATATAAATATATATACATTATATATATATATAATATATATATTATATATATATTATGTATATATATAAATGTATATACATTATATATATATTATATATATATTTTATATATATTATATATATACTATATATATTATATATATATATAATATATATATAATATATATATATAATATATAATATATATAATATATGATATATAATATATATAATATATATATATAATATATATATTCCCCTGATCTGTGCAGAGGTCACGTTTCCCTTATACAGCATGGCCGACACCACACCATGTCCTCAGCAAGTACTGAGGCAGAGCTGGCAAAGATGGTGGACTGAAAGCCAGGCAGTAGTGCCTGCCTATGTCCCAGTTACATGGGAATCTGAGGCAAGAGGATCACCAGAGTGTAGGAGTCTGAGTCCAGCCTAAACAATGACCCTGTTTTGAAAGAGAAGAATAAGAGGGAGGAGGAAGAGAATGAGGATGGGGGAAAGAAAAGAAGAGAAGAAGGAGAGTAGGGTGAAATAGATTTTTTATTCCTTAACAGTGTGAAAGATTTGGTGATTGGGGAAGGTGTGAACTGGGCACATAATTTTCATGAGTAAAACTGAGAGTAACCATAAAAATGAGATATTTCACTGTCAATGTGATCTTTCCAGTATGCATGAATGGCAAATATAGCCCCAGGAAAGGTCTGCTTTTCATTGCTATAACAAAATAGCCAAAGCAGACTAGTTTACAAAGAAAAGATGTTTGCTGGGCTCATAATATTTATGCCTGAAAGTCTAAACTTGGAACAAACCCAGTGGTTGGGAATCTGGTGGGGACCTGACAGAGGATAGCATCAGTGAAGCATGAATGTGGGTTGGAGGAAAAGATCCTGATCATAACAGGAAGCCAGAGTGACTGGGATCCCATAGCCCCTGCTAAGAAGACCTTCCCTCCAGTGACCTGTAGACTCCCTATACAGGCTGGTTCTTAGTTTTCAGCTACCTCTGCAACCACAAATTGAGGACCATGCTTCATACACGTGGATCCTTGGGGGACAAATGATATGTAAACCCTAACACCATGCTTGGGCTGGGATTTAGCTCAGTTGGTAGAGTGCTGCGTTGCAGTCTCTGAGGGCCCGAGTTCTAGTCCCAGCACCACAAAAATGGGAGAAGGACCTGGCAATCCATTCCCAAGGTAATCCTGAAACAGTCAGCCATTGAAAACCCTATGAGGGTCGCTATGAGTTGGATACCGACTCGACAGCACCTAACAACACAACAACAACGACACCATGCTTGTTGTTGTTAGGTGCCGTCAAGTCGGTATCTGACTCATAGCGACCCTCTGTACAACAGGGGAAATACTATTGTCAGAGCTTCTCTACTGTTCATAGGGTTTTTAATGGCAGATTGATTTTGGGGAGGGTGTTGCCAGGTCCTTCTCCCAAGCCTACAGCTTCTGGTGTTCCCAGGAGGTCTCCCATCCAGGTACTAACCAGGCCCAACCCTGCTTAGCTTCTGAGATCTGACGGGATCGGATGCCACAGGACTATGGCTGCAGGTTCTACCATGCTTGTAGGACACCATATTATTTATTTATTTACTTATTCATTCATTCATTTTTGTGGTACTTGGGGGTTGGTACAAGGGCCTTGCATATATTTTGCAAATATTTGCTCTATCACTAGGCTCACTTCCAGTCCATTTTTTATTTTTCATCTAGAGACAGGGTCTGTCAAATTATTTGGGCAGCCTCTGGCCTTGAACTTGCAATCTCCCTGCTTCTGCCTCCCAGGTTGCCTGGATTACAGACATGTGCCACAGTGCCCAGCTGTTTTAAACACTGCAGAACGACTGACTGCACACAAGAAAGTTGATCATAAGTTTGCTTTTATTTTTCTCATCCACAGGTTGTAATAATTTGTTATCCCAAATATCATATTTTATGTGATTCATAAAGGGAAAATAATATACCTTAAGACATGGAGGATTGCCAGTTTTCTAGTTGGTAATGTGCAGGCACTTACTGTCCTCAGAGCAAGGTAATGGTTTTATCCTTTCCTGCAGATGTGGAAATCCAAACTTGGGGAAGTCAAGAACTGCACATACAGTCATATTTACACAAGGTCTGTTACAGGGAATAACTGGGACATGAAACTAAGTTGGCCTGGGTTCAAAGCCCCATTCAAAACAAGAGTCTGTATATGAACTATTTCATGGTTTTCTCTTTTAAAGCCCAAAAATAGTCACTAATGTTGAAACATTATAAAGTTCATAATAAAGTCCATTGATTAGATGTTCATTGATTAAACCATTGATTAGACCATTGATTAGACCAAGTCCATTGATTAGACGTGCAGAAAAAATATTTGTGCAACATTTCACACCAAATCCGACAAATCTGCACAATGCCACGTGGGAAGAACACGCTTCTCGAGTGGCAATACTTTTCTACTAAAAGAACTGATTTTGAAAGTGAGTTTTAAAGCCCAGACATGGTGATGTGCATAGATAGTCCCAGTGACTCGGGAGGTGGAAGGAGGAGGATCACAAGTTCAAAGCCAGCAGTAGCCTGTGTGATTTAGCAAGACCCTGTCTCAAGATAGAAAATGAAAAGGCGGCTGAGGGAGCAGCTCAATGGTAGAGCACTAGCAAAGCATGCACGAGGCCCTGAGTTCAAAGAAGACAGTAAGTTTTAACTCTCTGGTATGGTTTGGACCTAACTTGTCCTGCAAAGATCATGTTGGTCCCCAGTATTGGTCCCCAGTCCTGGGAGGTTGTGAAATCTTGGGAACCTTTGGCAGAAGTAGCTCCCAGAGGTGGCCCTTTGGAGGTTTTTACTCTGCACACACAGACCTGGTCTCTTTCTGTTCTAGGCCCACCATGCCTTGAGGTCTTCTGAACCTTGCCACCACCATACCTGCCCTGCCACATTATGGTTGGATTCTCTAACTGTGAACCCCTAATAAACCTTTCCCCCACAAGTATATTGGGGTTGGTTTTACTGCTACAGCAGTGACAGCTGACAAATGCACTCTCATTTCTCAGTCTACAACTTCCTGTCCACATTCTGACAAATATTAGAAAACTGTTTTAGGCCTAGTCCTGTGCAGAATTTCATTATACTAAACAGGCATGAAAGTTGAGAGTCTCGTAAATATTAATCACAGCCTAATGAGCAGTGGGAGACTTCTGAATATCAATCTGTACTGGGGGAAATTTTGAATTAGAGGCACTACTTCCTAACCAATAAATCAGTAGTGAAACTTGAAGGCATTTCCATGCATCTGCTGATGCAGCTTGATCAGTAGTCCTGAAGGAGCAGACAGCGTAGATGCCAACATGGATGCAGTTTTATCACCCCACATGGAACTTCTGCGTTTTTCACTGGACCATATTTTAAACATTTTAATTACCTCCAAAAGACACCAGATTGTATCTCAGAAAACTTGAGCACATTCTTTAGTATCAGAATCCAGATAGTTGAGGGGTAGGTGAGCTCTTCCCATTCTTTCTTATTAGCATTTCAAATTCATTGCCTGCAGGGACTAGAACACTCAAGGCTAAGAGGAAAGCTAAAAGGCCAAAACTTGATTGGCTTATTGCTTTTATTAAATGAGCCCATTACTGCTGTTCCTTCCAACTCATGTACAATTTATAGCAGAAAAATGATACTTCCATCATAATTCATAATTTCATAAATAATACTGATACACCTACATATCTCGAGTAATTATCCATTAATGGATAATACTTTTTCCCTTTTTATAACAGATGGAATTAATTATTTATTAAGACAAGCTTGAGTGTGAATAGTGGCACCTGTGATTCTCTGTTTTTGATGCTGAGAAAAATATGAGACTCAATTGGCAGTTTGAAGGTTATTTAATTCTTTAGTGTTTAGAAAGAAATTAAAACCTACAATGCACTTCTGCATTAGGCATTAATATTTTAATGAGGATATTTAGGAGTGATTGTTAACAATATGAGTGTTCCTTCATGCTGTCAGGACTAAAATTTTATCCAGAATAGATATGATATGAGCTATAGTTATTGAAAGAACACAGACACAAATATTAAGGACACAGAAAAGATTTTTTAAAAACAGGAAATGGTAGATATCATTCAGAAATACGCTACCAATATTATTTCCAAATTCACCATTTCAAATACATGGAAAAATTAATACTAAGTTACATAATAAGGAAGTAAAATGCTAAAATTAAGCATTAATCACTAATGGTTTTTTCATTTTTTTAATCATTTAAATTGTAGACTCACTAAAGGAAATTATGTTGATCTTCAATATATTCCCAATGCCTTTTTCAAAGAATAAAGAAAGATTTCAAAAACAAACCTATAAATGTATAGCTGAACACAGCCTTCCGTTTCTCTTTAATATAAGAGAACTTATATTCTCTCTAAACAATAGTCTCATGACAAATATTCAAAGCTAATTAAAGTTACAATAATTTCCTAACTATATGCAATATATTGGAAGCAGTTAAAATATCCTGTGTCTTTTAGTAAATTTCTGTCCTTAGGTACTCCCTGTCATCCACAATTAAATGACATATGACTGATTTTTGAGAACACTTGTTTTGTTTTTATGACATTAAGTATATTTTAAATATAGGTGTTTCTTGTTGATGTAAGGTGACATCTAGTCATGTCTGTCTGTCACATAGTGACTCCATATACAACAGAACCAAATACTACCCTGCACTGTGCCATGCTCCTCACTATTGTCAGTGCTTCTCTGCTATTCATAATGCCTAATTATTTTGGAAGTAGGCTGCTGGGTCCTTGTCCCAAGATTACAGAACCTAGTATTTCCAGGTGGTCTCCCATCCACGGACTAACCAGGCCTGACCCTGACTAGCTTCTAAAAGACTGGATGTCAGGGTGGTATGATGATAGACAAATATATCTGTTAAATGTATTTTAAATATAGTTTATATTTATGCTTACTGAATACCTACATTTGAAAATTTAAGGAACTATAACCATGAATGCAACATATTTTGTTTTATGAGTGGAAATGATCTTTTTTATAGAAATAAGTATTGAGGAATGATTAGCATGTGAAAATAAATTATATAGGTGACATAATTGGCTATATTTAATTTTTATTTTGCCTGCAGCCGTAGCCCTGTGGCATCCAATCCTGTCAGATCTCGGAAGCTAAGCAGGGTCAGGCCTGGTTAGTACCTGGATGGGAGACCGCCTGGGAACACCAGAAGCTGTAGGCTTGGGAGAAGGACCTGGCAACCCCCTCCCAAAAAAATCAATCTGCCATTGAAAACCCTATGAACAGCAGAGAAGCACTGACAATAGTGTTTCCCCTGTTGTATAGAGGGTCGCTATGAGTCGGATACTGACTCGACAGCACCTAACAACAACAACAACAACAATTTTTATTTTGCTTTGTTTTGCTTCATCTTAAATACAATAATCTTATTTTTTTAACTTACATAGTCAAAGGAACAGTTTCTCTGACCCTTATTTCTATCAACTTTGGGGACCATCAGGAAGTGATTCAATGAATATTATTAACACCAAAAATGTCCTTCAGAATTCTAATGTCCAATATTCATTGTGAATATAATTTTAATATTCCTAATTCATCCTTTCCACCTCCTCTCATTTCTTCCCCTTCTCCCCATGTTGTTTTTTGAGATAGGGTCTCTCCATGTAGTTGAGACTGTCCTAGAACTCTCTATGTAGCCCAGGCTGCCTTCAAACTTGTGATCTTCCTGTCTCAGCCACTTCATATGCTGGGATTACAGTTGCATACCACCAAGCACAGCTTCACCATACCTTATTTAACTTGTTTATTTTTGTTGAGAATATTCTTGTACTATAGGTCAGAGTTTCAAAATATAGGTAGACTTACCACAAGACTTCTGATACTTTTCAGCTGATGTTCAGAACTGAAAAACAACTAAAGAAGGAAGAAATCGAATTGAATTTAGTAGAAAAATACCATGTCTCCAAATTTCTTCATTGTTCAGTATAAGATAACCACTGTAATGCATGTGTTCCACTAAAAGCAACAATATAAGTATGGCAGGGTTGAAAAACAAAAACTTTTAAAATTTATGATAAAATAAATGTTAAAATCATAAATGTATTTAAGATGGTCCTAAAATATAATAGATAGAAGACTAACAATTATATACCCCAAAAGAAGAAAATATGCATGTATTAAGATAGTCCCTTGAGGTAAATTGAAATGATCGATATGAATAATTTTCTAAAGAGCAATGCATGTCATTTGTTCAATAATCAAAAGATAATATAAGAAGTAAATGGAGGACCATGGGCAATGGCACACACCTGTAATCCCAGTGACTTGGGAGTTTCAGACAGGAGGATCACAAGTTTGAGGCTAGAGGAAACCTGCACAACTTAGCCAGACTCTATCTCAAAATAAAATACAAAATAAAAATAGGCCTGGTGTGCAGCTTATTGGTAAAGCACTTGTCTAGCATGTTGGAGGCCCTGGGTTCAACCTCCCAGTACTGGAGAAAAAACACAGAAAGAAAGAAGTAGGGGATGTAAGTTAGTGTTTAAGTGCTTGTGTGAGGCTCTGAGTTCAATTTCTGAAAAAAATGTATTTGAAGTGAGTGAAATGTGTATGTATGTATGTATGCAGATCTATATTTTTTTAAGTCTTGTATGTTGCAGTTTGGTCCCCCAAAACTCAGTCCACTTTGACTGGATTGGATGAGAGAGTCACAATGGGGGACTCCACCCTCTCAGAAGTTAGAGCGCTGCCTAGAGGGCTGTGTCTCCTTTTATTAAAGTTAAACAAAGCTCAGGGTTAGCTTAAAGAACAACATCAAAAAGCATAAGATAAGTTTAAAACATAACATAGGAACAGAGCTAACATAAAGAACAAGGTGGTTGGGTAACATAAGATTCAGTGTATACTAATCGTTATCATTGTAATAGTAGCAGGCAGATCTGCAAAGACTCCAAGTGACAAGGAGCAGTATGCCCCCAAGAGTTTGCCTTCAGGGTCCCTGATAATTCCAGGAACTCTGTTTGCAGAGCCCTCAGATTAAAATCTCTGCTTCAAGTCACAAAGAGCTCTGCAGCTGCACTTAAATAGATAAGGAGGTCACATCCTATATACATCTATAACACTTGTATTCTTATTGGGTTTAGTATCAGTTAACCAAATATATTCACTATCAGAAGTTTTAGAGACTTACAAAGTAATGTTTAATTTTGCCCTTGTATGTTAAAAGTAGGGGCTGGGGTTTAGCTCAGTTGGTAGAGTGACGCTCTGCACACTCTGAGGCCCTAGGTTGGATCCCCAGCACTGCAAAAATGGGAGAAGGACTTGGGAGCCCACTCATGAAACAATTCCCAAACACTCAGCCACCAAAATCTCTTTGAACAGCAGAGAAGCACTGATACAATGACACCAGGCATGGCACAGTGTCTGGTAGTGTTTTGTTCTATTGCACATAGGGTCACTATGAGTTGGACCAGACTCAATGGCACCGAAGAACAACATATAAAAAATAAAATTTGTATTTAAATGTACTATGCAGATTGCTTTCAGTGATCTCAGTTCCTACAGCATGAGTTATAATGATTTGGATATAAAGGGGGACTGACCTAGAAGAAGGAAGAGGGCAGTGCACCATGCAGAGTAATTCTAACTCGGTTGTGATTGACAGCCACCTGCCTTCCTGGCCCTCCATGCCTGAGGTCAGAGTACCTTTCACCTGCCCGCAGTGCACGCTCTGGTAACGCCTCGACCCTTTCCTGTTTGACTGTGGCTTTTGTCTCCTCAGGTTTGGATTCATTCTCCACAAAGGTGAAGCTGCGCTCCAAAAAATCGACCTGGAGACCATGTCGTACGTGAAGACGGTGGACCTGCAGGGGTACGGGTGCGTGCCGCAGGCGCTGGCCTACACGCACCTGGGCGGGTACTACTTCGTGGCCTGCGCCCCGGGCGCCAGGTCCGCGCGGGCCCAGCTCATCGTGGACGGCGTCACCGACTCGGTCCTGGGCTTCAACGGCGACGTGACGGGCACCCCCTACGTGTCCCCGGATGGCCACTACCTGGTCAGCGTGGACGACGCGGAGGGGCTGGTGCGGGTGCAGCGCATCACGGTGCGCGGCGAGGTGCGCGCGGCCTTCGACATCCACACGAACCTGCGCCTGTCGGACCTGGCCTTCCAGCCGTCCTTCACCGAGGCGCACCAGTACAACGTCTACGGCACCTCCAGCCGCCAGGCGGACGCGCTGCTCGTGGAGCTGGCCTCGGGCAAGGTCAAGATCATCAAGAGCCTCAAGGACCCGCTGCCGGCCGAGGACTGGCCCTGGAGCCCCAAGAACAGGCATATCCAGGGCAGCGGCTTGTTCGGCCAGTACCTGATGACGCCCTCCAAGGACTCGCTCTTCATCCTGGACGGAAGGCTCAATAAGTTAAACTGTGAGATCACCGAGGTGGCGAAGGGGAACACTGTCGTGTGGGTCGGGGAAGCCTGAAGCGCCCTGTGCCCGATGAGGAAACTTAACCGCTTCACCTTCAAAGCTCATATCCCGGGCAAACCTAATTGACTTGATTGGCGCAAATAAAATAGATCGTGTTTGACAAAGACACACAATTCATCTTGGGTTGATTAGAAACTTAACACGACACGTCATGAGAAATTACACCAGTCACAAGAATTGAGTACGTAATTATGTTTCACACCGATAAAATGAGATTTTAAATTCTTTGAAAAGTAACTAAACTGCAGGGAATTTCAGATGACTTCATGATCATTTCATTTGAGGGTTGTTTATCTATTTTTTTTTCCTCTGTCTTTTGGCAATGCTTATACGAGAAAAAAAAAAAAAAGATGTTGTGGAACCTTAAAATTCTTTAATTCAAAATATTCTGTCCAGTCCACTGTTTATAATCTTTCGTGCCTTGAAGGGAATGTCACAAGAGGAGAAGGAAGGCTAAAAGCTGCATACGGAACACCTTCATAGCTATAAATCTGTGGTCATGAAGAAATGTTTAATGTCTTTTATACCAAATCCTGCCTTCAATCATTGGTTTGACCTTCAATGAAATATCATTTGAAGGCATAATTTGGCCTTAGGTTCTATACAGGTGACAAACTCTATTTGACATTTACCATGTAATATGCAGCGTGCTATAGAAAATGGAGAGGAAGGAAGGGAAAATAATTACAGTAAAAATGTTTGCAATGCATTATCTACTCATTTTGCTTTCAATCACTACAGAGCATTATATTTTTAGTGCAAGTTTGGGAATCCAGCCGCTTAGAAATGTTCAGTTTGTTATTAGCAGGATCAGTCCTTTCTTTTGTGTAGTCAGGTGTTGCATAACCAGCAACTTTCCGTTCTGCAAAAGAAGCATTACTTGTGTCTGCTTAGACTGAACCACCTAGGAGGAAACTACCACCAGGGAGAGAAAACTGACAAGTTCACTGCTGTGGCTTCAGTGGCTGGGAGGATGCGTGTGGGGTTAAGAGTGAGGGGTAGCCTGCAGTAGCATGTGAAGACTTCATTGTCCACTGCTTTTGCTATTCAAATATAACTCGTCAAATAACTCTACCCTTAATAATTTCCCTACATGACTTCTTCTATTCAACACCCACGTAAACCTAAAGCACATTTTCTGCCCTTAGAAACCCAACAAATCCTCTTGCTTGAGACACTGCAGAAAAATAAAAAATATTGCTTTATTCTTTTTAGTAATAAGGAGAAAAGAAAGGCCAGTAGAAATAGATTCACACTAGAGAGCTGGTGTATTGAAATAAGCAGATAATTACCCAGGCTTACAGTAATAGCTTACATGTTCTGAGAATCTTTTTTACGTATCTTTCATTTTATCATTGCTAAAAATGCTAACGGGTTATTGAAATGACCTCCATTTACTGACGGAAATCCAATAAGGTCTTTTTTAAATACAAATTTTACTCGAGTTTAAATTGTGTAAAGCTGCTTAGACACCTGGAATTTTATAGTGTGTAATATCTTATGTGTATATAGCATCCTGAGCTGTGTGATACAGTAGATTTCTTCTTAGCTTAAAGAAACATTAAGGGAGGTAGATTTAATAAACGACAAACATCAGCTTATGTTTTTAGTTATGGAGTCTGCTTTACTTTTTAGCAAATTTCTGCCCTGTGCACATGAACCTTATAAAGCATCTGTGACTTAAATGAGTTAATGTAAGTCTGTCCCATCCGTCCTTCTTTGGTAGCTTACACCATGTGGATGCTCTGTCTGTAGACATTGCTTGATAAAAGGATAATAAACCTCTTCCATTTTAAACGTTGTGTGTACGGTCAGTGATTTCACGCGCATCCCTTGTTTTGTAATCCTCTTTGTACCTCAGATAATCTGGTGCTCTGCATTATTTGAAGTGTGATGGGAGGGGTGCAGGTAGAGGAAAAGAAACTGAGATCAATAAAGAGAAGAAATTAGTTTCTCCTTTTATAAAAAATTCTAAGCACCTATTCCATTTCTATTTCTTTAGACTGTCTTGTATATTAAAGGAAAAATATCAGAATGTAATATCAAAAGTATACTTGTATACATTAGCCACAAATACCATGAACATTCAGTCCTTTCCTTTCCTTTTTTTTTTTCTTTCTTTTTTTCTCTTTTTTTTTCTCTTTTTCTTTCTTTTTTCTTCTCTTGCAGTGCTGGGGATGGAACCCAGGGTCTCACTCATGCTAGGCAAATGCTCTCCCACTGAGCCACAGCTCCAACATGTATCACTTTTTAAAACAACATTATAACAGTTAAAACACTGACATATGAACCTAGGAGAAGACAAATGCAATATTTATGGCAGAGATATTTCTGAAGTTGACATTTGTTTCTTTAAAAGAATGATAAAGAATAGACTAAAAGATGAGATACAGGTCATTATTCTATGCAAACTCCAATTAAGTTGCATTGCAAATGGTCATCAACATGGGGATATGTGTAAAAACTAAAGCTGAAGGAAAGGCAGACTAAAATAATGAGCAGCCTGCCTTAAAAAGAAGCTACACCATCAATGAGTATATTGTAATAGGCAGAAGAAAAAATGCAATTATAGTGATGAAGGCCACACAATGAGTGAAATGTGAAAGGGAGAAGGGAGCAGGGCTTGAGAAGGTCAATGAGCAAAACTGGCTGCAGAAAGGAAACGACTATTGGAAATATCAGTGTAGTTGAGGGCAGAAAATGGATTATGATCACACTCTGGAGGCAGAGGCAAAGACTGGAGGCAATGAAAGGATTTGAACTTAGAGATGAAATAATTTTTTAACAAAAGAAATGAAAGTGAAAACAGTCTTTGAAAGCATTATTTTTAATGCAAACATTTAACTGAAAAAAGGAAAATTATAGGAAAATGGTATCAGGTGGCTACCATAAAAATGTCAGATTTCAATTAATAATGGCAACTAAATTG